>OU964973.1:3289498-3316998 GCA_918808275.2 Dolichovespula sylvestris
TGTATCGGAAATATTCCTTTTCTCTTTTTTTGAACGTGCCGTTTTTCTTTTTTGGTTTTCTCTCATATGCACGTTTTTTGTGTTTTCTTTTTCTTTACCATCCCCCATCCCCACCCATCGCTATCCTCCTTTCCCACCCTAACCCCTTTTATCCTTTTCTTGGAAACGTTCGATAGGCGAAACTTAATCGCCTCGCAATTCAGTCGGAAAACGGAAAAGGTTTCTCGCGAAAGGTTCGAGCCGAAGCGAGACGACGAACTCTCGTGTGCTCTCTTCTTGTAGGGAAATAGGGTACGAGCCGGAGGTGAACGCGCCGCCGGGATGGATCCATAAAGAGTATGAAAGAAAATATTGAATTTCCGATCAAAAGGAAATTACGCTCGAGTTAAAAGCTCGACCTCTTCCTCTCTATCTCTCTCTCTCTCTCTCTCTCTCTCTCTCTCTCTCTCTCTCTCTCTCTCTCTCTCTTTCTACACTCTTTTCTCCTCCCATTCTCACGAACCTCCCCGTCCTTCGGCGCGCCATCCTTCTTCCGTTTAGTACGTTTCTCTTCGTCAAAAGAAGGGAATCGTTTAAAGGATGAAAGATAAAAATGGCTGATGGTAAAATGGCAGTGGTAAAAACATATCGCGTTTTTCTAAAGAATTCGGTCGGTCCCGCTCGTTCCTTCTTTAATTTGATTTATTATAATTTACTTACGTAATAAGTTTGTTTTTCTTTTGCTCGTTCATTTTTTTCTTCTTTTTGTTGGCGGTAACGTTTTGAAAATAAAGAAGAAAAAAGAAAAAAAGAAGAAAGAAAAGAAGAGGAAAAATTAATTCGAAAGAAATTACATATTTATTCCGCCGACGAAATGAATAGTATATGAGTGTTTATATCTGCATCGTTTGTTTATTTCTACATTGAATATTATTGGACATACTCGTTGTTCTCGAGGAATAATAAGCTGTACGTATTATAAGAGAATACGTTTTGGTTTAAAAAACAATGAACAAAAGGTTGGTAAAGTGTTATTACGAGAGTGATGGTAAGGGCGAACGAAGTACAATATTTAATCGTTAGAAATAATCTAAAAAATATTTTTCTTTCTAAACGTCAATTAAAACCTTGTTATTTTTTTTCTTTTCTTAATATTTTCTTGTCGTAGCATATTATTATTATTTTTTTTAATTACTTTTATTATTATTGTTGTTTCATATTCATCGTCAATTTTATTTTAATTGTTTTAAAATCATTAACACATTATATTTATTTTCATATATGTATGTATTTTGTATAAAGAGCTAGCACGTGCTTTGGTTATAATTTAGCTGAACATCTCTTTAGTTAAATATTTTATTATTATTATTATTATTATTATTATTATTATTATTATTATTATTATTATTATTATTATTATTTTCTCTTTGTTCTCAACTTCATAAAAAAGTTGTCTCATTGAATACAAAAATAACAGATTGAAAACATTTCTATTATTTAATTTCTCATCGTGTTCAATTCTCATCGCGTTGTTCAAATTTCTCACGTTCATTACAATTAGTATTATTATCATCATCATAATCATCATCATCATCATTATTATTAAAATGTTAGTTCATATGTAGTTGTATAGTACAGTGTCGTATCTTTCCATATCTATTATTTTAAAGTTGCTCATTCAAGAAAAAAGAAAAAAAAAGAAAGAAAAAGTGAAAAAAAAAATATAAATATCTACCTACCCGTCCATTAATCCATCCGTCTATCCATCCGCCCATCCATCCATCCATCCATCCATCTTCCCTCTACTATCATACTTTATTCATAACCGACAAGACTATCTGATTTCAAAGCTAATAGTTTTTGTATTACAATCCCACAGAACATTATTAATACGGCATATGAGACTTGTCGAGTGGATGACAACTCAATTTTAAGTTTTGCCTGACATTGCTCGCGTGTTCTTCAAACTTCCCTTCGTTGTTCTCTCTCTCTCTCTCTCTCTCTCTCTCTCTCTTTCTCTCTCTCTCCCTCTCTCTCTGTCTGTCTGTCTCTATCTATCTATTTATCTCTGTATCCTTCTTCATTTTCTAGAAACATTATTACACAGATGTAGGTGTATGTATTTATGTATGTATGTATGCATGTATATATGTATATAGGAAGAAACGCGTGTGAGATACACACGACCGACATTGGTCGAACTGGCAAGTCGACGCTTCTCAGATCATCGTCGTCGTTCGTGCGAGCTATTCGATAAACGTTCCGCTTTACGGTACTGTGGTTAGCAAGATAGATAGATAGATAGATAGATAGATAGATAGATAGATAGATAGATAGATAGATGGATAGATAGATAAAGAGAGAGAGAGAGAGAGAGAGAGAGAGCTATGATACGATTTCGTGCGAGTAGGAAGGTTTCCTTTGAAGATCCGACGTGCTCATAAAACTTTCGGATTAGCCTCTTACAGGCTTGGAGAACGGTGTAGGGGTAAAAAGTAGAGACAAGAGAAGAGCGGGGTAAGGAAATCAGACAAAAGAGAGTCTTTCTCTCTCACTCTCACTCTCTCACTCTCTCACTCTCTCTCTCTCTCTCTCTCTCTTTATCTCTCTCCTTTTCTCTCTTTCTTTTTTCTCTTGCAGCTTTCCAACTTTTTTAATTACGAAATTAGACGAACTTTTGCGACGGTACTCAAAATCATTCTTAAAAAATTCCCTCCGTTCGCGATTTTTGTAAACATAATTATGAAGTTATAGCTCAACTGTTATAAGATAGAATAGAGAATTGAATTGGCGAGATTTTTGCAAAAAAAGGAAAATGGAAGGTGGAGAGTGAGAGAGAGAGAGGGGGGGGGGGGGAAGAGAAGAAAGAAAAGGGTGGAACAAAAGAAACGATTTACTCCTTTTCGTAAATATCATTACGAAGTTGAATAGTATAACGTTCTATCTTTTCGCCGATCAATTCGTAAATCTTGCCGATTAATAGGGATGTTTATTAAAATGATCAGTTTCTTTTCATTCTTTTTTATAAACAATACAATCGCGCGGAGTGCGTGAGATTAATGGATTCATTCGTTTCTTTGGTTTCTCGATTTTTTTTTTTTTCTTCTACATTCCTTCTTCGGATCAATTATTTCAAATGAAATTAACATAATCGTAGAAAATGATGGTAAATGCATTATAAGTTAATAACAATACCGACGAAGAAGTGCGTGTCCTGCGATTTTCATGATACGCATTGTGGAGAATTCATTTTCGAATGGAACTGATGATCTTTAAAAAAAAAAAAAAAAGAAGAAGAAGAAGAAGAAAAGAATAAAAATGACGGATAGCTAATGGGGTAGAAGAGCATTTGTGTTGGCATTATTTCTTTTCTCCGTATAAGACTTGGCCGGGTGACGAGAATGAAAGAACGGAGGTAGAAAAGATAGAGATAGCGGAGAGGGGGAGGGGGTAGGAGGAGGTGACGGCGAGGTTGGTGGTGTTAAGGGTGGTACCGCTAACAAACGTCCGCTGTCTCTTATATAAAGTATCCACTTCCAAGCTCGTTCGTCTTCTACACTTTTAAGCGATAACGAACGTTACCAGTTCTTAGGGGGAATCGAAAGGGTGGAGGGAGACGGCGGGGAGAGAGGGAAGGGTAGAGGTGGGGTTGAAGTTCGACGAAGGAGTTGGTGAGCCAGGGAAGAAACCGTTGCTGATGAACTTGGCCGCTTTGTCGAGTGAAAAAAAAAGTGCCCGTTGATGTGGAATAGGAAAAAATCGAGGGTCTTGCGAGAGGACCCTATTGTACGTTTCTTTTCTCCTTTTTTCTTGTATTTTCATTTTTCTTCTCTCTTTTCATTTAATTTTTTTCTCTCGAACGATGACGTCACATCGAACTGATGAAGTTTATTCGACTATACGAAGCTTAAAAAAAAAAAAAAAGAAATACATCATTGTAATTATATTTGGGCGTTCGTTAGACATATCTAATGTATTGCGATATATGTATTATATGTATTGTGACATCTTGAGATAACAAATTTGATAAACGTTTCTATGGAAGACAAACAATTGATATAACGGGAATGATTATTTATTATGTGTTTTAGAAGAGATTAAGAGAAGTGAAAATGAATAATATGAATTATTGTAGAAGTTAAACACTTGTGCCTATAGTATTGATATAATAATCTAGAGTTATTAGTAATATTTTATTACAAATAATAATTGATACAAAAAATGATAAATGATCATTAACGATAATATATTACAAATAATAATTGACAATTTTTAATTGATAAAATTTATCTCTTTCTCCCTCTTTCTCTCTCTTTCTTTCTCTCTCTCTCTCTCTCTCTCTCTCTCTCTCTCTCACCGTTATAAACAAATAATTATTATTAGTAACATGACCCTTTATCTGAAGTTTACTTCTAAACTCATAAAAATACTTACAACGATGTATCCTTTTTACTATTAATACAATACTTTCTTTGTAAAGACTTTTCAAGGAATTAATAAAATATCGTTTATTGCATGGTTAACAACTCATGGCAAGTCTAACACTGTTACTCCAGCAGTAACAATATACGGTTCATTCCAAATATTAGCATATTCAATTAAATAAATAGATCGCCGTAATACGACGGTACGCTTGTTTAGTATGCAACACGCCTTATAAAAAGTAAAAAAGAAAAAAAAAAAGAGAAAGAAAACAAATGCAAACAAGTGAAAAGAGGTTTACCGTAAAAGGGATCGAAAAAATCAAATCGATAGCGAATGTAACCAGATGTAAGTTTCCTTCCTTTGTTGCGTACTTTTCACAATGTCCTTTGATATCTACCACCACAAACGATATTACGGAATTTATGGTAAAAAAAAGGGTCTTGTCGGAGGGAAAAAAAGAAGAAAAAAAATGAGTTTGAGAGAGAGAGAGAGAGAGAGAGAAGGATGTATTGTATTCTCGGTGAATAGATGGGAGTACATAGAGAGGAAGAATACTCGTTTTGTCCTCTTTAACGAGAATCGTCTCGATAGTATCGGTTTTCAGAAACCTACCGAGCTCTATCATCCTCACCGTGAATTTGTAAAGCGTCTAAAGCATAATGAAACGAATATTATCTAGGGATGACCTAGAAAACAAAAACGGAGAGAGAGTGAGAGAGAGAGAGAGAGGAAAAAATAGAAGAAAAAAAATGTATGTTAATGAGACTCTCTCTCTCTCTCTATCTATCTATCTATCTATCTATCTATCTATCTATCTCTATCTCTCACTCTCGTTTATTTTTACAACGTTTCCATTAATTTATGTAATTTCTTTATCCATGATTCCCTCCCCCCCCCCTATCTCTCTCTCTCTCGCTCTCTCTCTCTGTCTCTCTCTCTGTACTTCTATCTCTGTCTCTATTTAAATTGTGACAATTTTTTTTTCTAGTGTAACATTAAATGCTAAAAAACGTTGATAATAAATTTGAAATAAAATATGGGATCTAGAATTCATGGAAAATTTTATTATACTTTATTCCGAAAATTCTAGTTATCTCTCCGTTCCTCTCTTCCTCTCTTCTTCACTCCCCCCTCTTCCCTCCTTCTCTCTCTCTCTCTCTCTCTCTTTCTCTCTCTCATTCTCTTTCTTTTGTTACGGAAAGATAAAGACAATCAATTAGTTATTCTCTCTCAATACTATGTATTGACAAAATAAAAGATAATTTGGCTATTCGTTCATCAGTCTTTCATTACAATTATAATTAAAATAATAATAATAATTGTTATAATAACAATAATAATAATAATATGCGAATATAAACAATTCTATATAAATTAAATAAAATTAAGTAAAATTACAAGAGTAGAACCAAAGAGTATACGAATGTTAATAATTATTGATAATTATTTATTGATCATACTTTTTAAATTCTTATTCAAGAACACTTTTTTACTAACCCAACTAAGATTATCATTATATATTATGTTTAATATTTATACTTCATAACTTCAAAAAAATATTTTATCTGAGAAGCAATGAAGGAATATAAACGTTAATAATTATTAATAATTATTGATTAATAATGCATAATATAAATTTGTTTTCTAATGATCTCCTTTTCACTTAACCAAATAAAAATTATCAGAAAGAAAATAATAAATATTGGAATTATTGATTAATAATAATATTATTAATATCAATAATACCTTCGTAATTCCTTAGAAAGCTAAAAAAAAAAAAAATATTTCTAAATGTATTGATAATATCAGAAACACTTCCTTTAATTTCTTTGAAAAGTAAAAAAAAAAAAAAATAAATATTCTTTGAAACGTTCCTACCGATAATCTCAAAATTGCACGTTTCCCCTTGTTTCTATTTAAAAATTGAAAAAAAAAAAAAAAAGAAAAACCAAAAAGAAAAGATTTAAATCATAATCGGGGAAATGAATTATCATTTCGTGTATCGTGGAGAATTCGTTAGAATTTCTATCATTTCGTTTTCATTGTTCTTCAACCCCTTTCGTGTATCTCTTTATCGTTTCTCGTTATCTAGAAACCCTCCTATTCCCTCGCCCTGTTTCCACATTCGCTTCATTGATCCTTGAAACCGTGCTTTCGCTTACATCCGTTTAAGGGGTGAGACGTTATAATACGAAGTTTCTCTCTTGAAGTTCATTCGTGAAACATTTCCCGTGAAAGGATGGGGAGTAGAAGTTCGGCAGCCGATACCAGGATAAAATCTATCTCAGAGTGAAAGAAGAGACAGACACAGATAGGTAGATAAAGAAAGGACAAGAGAAATTTGTTAGACTTATCTGGCCATTTTGATTTCCCTATTTTCTCTGCTTAGGAGTTCGAAAGTTCGAAACAAAGGCAACCCTACGTGTTTCCTACTCAGAGGGTTAAAAGTTGGAATGGGGAGAGGGGTAGCTGACGAGTTGAGCCTTCAGGGTTGATAAAGAAAGACAAAAGAGGGATGAAGAAGGGAAATGCTGCATGGATGGCTGGTCAAAGGAATTTACATCACATTAGGTATCTCTATCTTTATTTATCTCACTCTCCCTCTCTTTCCCTCCCTCGCCCCCCCCCTCTCTCTCTCTCACTCCGTGTTTATAGTGTTTTCTTTCCTTCTCTCGTTGCTAAATAATTATTCGAATTAAAGAATATTTGAAAGGAAAGAAAAGGGAACAATCTTTCTTCGTGAATTTTGATCATTTTTCTTTTTCATTCCTTTTTATTACGATATATTATTTCAAACGATAAAGAGTTTATTAACTTTTTACATATTATTTTATATATATATATATATTTGTAAAATACAGTTTATGATGTGAATAATGTAAAAATAGATGCACGAATGTCCCAATTATTATTTGTGACTGAATCAAATTTTTGAGATAGAATATATTTGATTCGATAAAGATTGATATAATCAGTGTAAATACATTTATCTATGTGTGAAAATTATCTTTTCTATAATCACTGGTATCGTTGAAATTTCTATAAAAATTTTCATTTTGTTGCCAGTCAAATCTATCGAGATATCTATTTTATATTTTCATTTTTATTTTTCTTTTGATTTTCATTTTATTCGAAATATCTTCTAATAAACGTTAGAATTTTCTTTTTTAAATAATTATTACACATCCTGCGTACAAAATATGCAATTTCTAATAATATTTATATATTTGAAAAATTTACACACACACACACACACACACACACATATAAATATATTTCTAAATAATTCATGCACACATAGACACATATATCTATGTACATCTGTAAAAACTTAAATAATAAATCGTTATACTCCAAGAACCATTTTAGAAAACAGAAAGTGTGGGTAGTGGGAGGAATGCGTGGATGGCTGGTCAAAGGTGATGGAATTTATGCGGAGATACGCGACATCGGAGGTGGAAAAGGTCGGACCTATGCTAGCTTTCTCTCTTTCTATCTATTTCTCTCTCTCTCTCTCTCTCTCTCTCTCTCTCTCTCTCTCTCTCTCTTTCTCTTTCTCTTTCATGTACTTTGTGGAACGTACCAACACTGCAAAAGGCAACACGACGAGAAAAGCGTCTCGCTACGGAGCGTCATTATTTCGTTAATTAAACGAACTTTGGTATCTGCCGCGAGCGAGTGCAATTAAATGGGGAAGAGAGAACCAGTAAGTGGGGCTTGGTTCGAGGGGTAAGGAGTTAAGAGTGGTAAGAGAGCAAGAGGGAGAAATAGAATCAAGAGGCTAGTTCGAAGGGTTTGGGTGAGGACTAAGAAAAGAGGATCGGAAGCATAGAAAAGAAGAAGCTTCTTTGAGAATCTAACTTCAGCACCTTGGCTTTAACGATACAGTCATAACTATTTCCTTTTTCCAAAAGGATAGTGAAATAATCTCTTTACTACCTTCTTCTTATTTCTCATTTTGGTAGTTTTCCCTTTTATCTAGTCTAAGTTAAAAAAAAAAAAAAAAGAAATGTATTAATATTAGTAACATGCTTAACAGTAAGATATATTTACGTTAAAGAGCAAATTCATACACGCACGGTAATTACAACATAATAATTCTTTTAAGGTTCGATCGAACGATTAGATTCTTTTTTTCTTTGGGTTTCTTGTTTGTTTGTTGGTCTTCTTCTTTTTTTTTTTTTGAGAAGATAGAAGGATTATTTGAAGGACGGATGACGCGTAAATAAATAATTGTAAACAAAATTGCGATTAGTGGGAAACACGAATGAGAAAGTGAAGGTTGCTCTTTACTAATTCTTTATCTATGGGGCTGTTTAATGAAAATTTAAATAATATATTTTAAATATTCATTTCACTCATATACGTTGATATATATTAAATTTTAATGTATATGTGTGTGTGTGTGTGTGTGTGCAAATTACTTATGTATGAATTATAGATACATGTTCGGATAGATAATAAACATATATAATGAATATAGGAATGATATGTATAATACACATTTATTAATACATATACAATTTACGTATGAATTTACTTATATGTATATGTATTTATATGTGTATGTATATGTATACAAGACAAAAGAAAAGTTTAATACTTTCATGTATTGCATATTATTATCTTTATATACTTATATATAAACATAAAAGTAATTTATATAAGTACTACACAAGCGCACCTTAACATCTCTTATATTTCTTTTATAGAAATTTCGATGTATTAACGACGATATAAAGGAAATATATGAACTTTACTAACAATGAACAATTAATTAATTTAAATGTGAAGATTCCTATTATTGAACAAAGTTCTCGTTTACTTTTTTCTTTTTATTAGCCACGATTAAGAAATCTAATATAAAAATTATTAGTAATAAAAAACGATTTATTACCATTAATCAGATACACACACACACACACACACATTCAATGACAATTCTCTTTCCTAAATAACTCGTTGGAAAGCTTACTAATCATTTATCTAACTCCGTTCCAACGCTACGATATGTTTTCTTTATTTTCTAATCGTAATTAAAAATATCTCCTGACAAATTTTCTACCCCGATACTGTTCTTTCTTTCTTTCTTTTCTTTCCTTCTCAACGCGCAATCCCATTCATTTCATTGAGTTTAAATAAAGAATAATAATATTTACGTAAGTTTCACGAAGTAACGTTACCAAAAGAATCAGCTTGGCGAAGGTAACGAAGTAAAAACGTCGTAACCAACTGATTTATCGATGTTGGACGGTGCGAGTTGTCGGCCCGTGCGCCATTATTCTCTTCCGGAAATAATAGAAAGAAAAGATAAAAAAAGATGAGAAGGTCGGTAGACTGAGAGAGAAAGAGAGAAAGAGAGAGAGAGAGAGAGAGAGAGAGAGAGAGAGAGAGAGAGAGAGAGAGAGAAATATCTCCTCTCCTTTTGCGGTTTTGTGACGCTTTCAACGAACGAAGTGGTCCGTTTCTCCGTAGCCACGAGAGAAAGAAGAAAACTTCCCTTCCTTTTTTCCGGTAAATCCCTGCGTCGTCCTTCTTGTCACCCTCGAGCGCCGTCTGCTTCTAATCTTTTAAAAGGACGAGCTCCTTGGTGTAGCGAATTCTCGCGAATCACGGCGAAACTTCATAAACGTGTCTCCTTTATCCTTTTAGTTTCTCCCTCCTCCTTTTTTCTTCCTTTTTCTTTTTCTTTTTCCTTTTCCTTTTCTTTTCCTTCGTTTTTATATCCTCTTTGCTCTTTCTTCTTCCTTCTCTTCTTCCTTGTATTATTCAATTTTTCGAATATGAATTTGTTCTTCCTTCTTCTTTTTTTTTTTTTCTTTTTCCGTTTTTGTTTTTCTGTATTTTCTTTCTTTCTCGTTAATTTTCCAAAAGCAGATTTAAAAAAGGAGGGGAGGGGAAACAATCGTTTGATGAAAAAATTCATCCGTTAGGATTTTATTTTCTTTTTGTTTCAAATTCATATACCTATAAATGTATTGTAGAATTGGATTGAATTTTATTGGAATTAAATCATTTCATATGTTTCATATTAGATGTTTCAGAGTTTAGATCGAAGTTTATTGGAATTAGATCATTTCGGATTTCTCGTATGAGGTGGTGAATTAGAATGAGATTGTTTCGTATGTTTAATATGAAATGTATTGGAAATTATAATTAGATTAGTATCTGACAAAAATATGAAAATATATATATACATATGTTATGCGTTTAAAAATTTCCAGTAAAACTATTATAGTAAATAATTTAAAGAAAAAGAAAAAACAAATATGTGTGTGTGTGTGTGTGTGTGTGTGTGTGTGTATGTATTTATATAAAATATTCTTTTTACTTCTTCCTTTATCTCTTGTTATCTCATTGTTTTAATCAAATCCACATTCGACTCCTTTTTAGAGTACATTTTATTATCACGATTACATTCACCATACTAGGAACAATTAAACCGCAAGAATAACTTTCTCATTCTCTTTTCGAGTGTAGTTACTACGAAGAATCCTCGAAAATTTGAAAATTCCACGAAAATACCACGAAAATTCTTAACAACGAATGGATTTACCGTATTTCTTCTTTATATTTGCACAAATAATAGATACAAAAAAATCTTACACTATAAATTAATCGTATCATGAATCGATAATTTTATAGGAAGAAAATTGAAATTTTCAAACCAACATGAAGACGATAAGAGTTGACGGTTGTTGCTTCTAGATAACTTTCGGAATCGGTAGAGAAGGAAATGAACGTTATCGAGGATTTCAATGTGCACATTTTAGGTATCGGTGAGGCCTCACAATTCTATCTGAACATGTTTTATCAATGGTTACTAGTTGAATAGCATTGGTGAATCCCTTTCCTTCTGCTTTTCCATTTCTTTTTCATCTTTATATTTATCGCTCTTTCCTTCTCTCTCTTTCTCTGATTTTATTTCTGTCCACACACACACACACACACACACACACACACACACACACACACACACATATATATATATATATATATATATATATATATATGATATATTTATTACCATATGAGTTGCTATCTTTTTTCATCTCTTTTACAATCCAATGAACAAAAAATGAGAAAGAAAATAAATAAATATACAATAGAAAACAGACACGTACGAGTAATAAGTAAATTATAATTGCAATTTAAATTACAAATTATAATTACAAAGAGAATATGGACGATTTAATCTTAGTGTTCCTTTCTTTTATACTACGCTATATCTTTTCTTTTTCTACGCGAGATGGACCCAAAAAGAAAGAAGAAAAATATATCTTTTTTTAATCTTCCCTCAACAACATTTTTTTATTTTGTTTTATTTTTTATTTTTTTTTTTTTGTATTTTTATTAGTTTCCTTTTTTTGCATGCTTTTAATCTCCTTTGTTAAGAGTTCGTACGCGCCGTATCTCGTGCGTATCGAGTAAATACAGAAATGCAAATGGGGTGCCGCCGTCCGTTCGAAATTATTTCGCTCTGAACTAATTTCATTCCTTTCTCACTCTCTCACTCTCTCTTTCTCTCTCTCTCTCTCTCTTTCTCTCTCTCTCTCCTCTTCTTGTTTGTTAATGTATGATGAAACGAAAATGTTGAATGGTTTATCTAATGAAGTTAGAAACAAAGATATATCATTCTGTTTTGAAATATTGCTAATTGGAATAAAAATATGCTTTTACTCTTTTCTTCTCTCTCTCTCTCTCTCTCTCTCGTTCTCTCTCTTTCGGTGCAGACGTGATTAAGTAAACTGTGACGATTAGAAACTGTCGTTTCGTTGGAAAGCTTAGAAACAGATATAGAAGGAGGTTTAAACCAAGATTGCCTTCTAGTATGTAGACCGTTGAGGTAAGTCTAAATAACGATCCCTGATATAATACCAAGACTTTGTGGTATGTATGTATGCATGTATGTATGTATGTGTGTGTGTATGTATGTATATATGTATTCTGTAGACAAGACTTTATGATGTTTCATAACTAATGACTCCTAAGAAGTTATTCTTAATACCGCTTATCACATTCTGACTCCCTTGAGAGTTCTTAAGAAAATCTCGGCTAAACGAATACGCAATAAAAGGATACGATTTCTTTCAATAAAAAAAAAATTATTTAAACTTTCTTGAATCTCTCGAGACGACAAAGAATATAGAGAGTTTCTTTACTCGAGATTGACCTCCCTTGGAAGACATTAAACTTTTCTACGATTTTACTCTTTGTTGAAAGTACACTTTTACTCGAACATTTATTTATTTATTTATTCATTTATTCATTTATTTATTCATTGTTATTATAATTGTTCGGTTTCTAACGAAATTCTGGAAATTTCTTTTAGAACCATTTAATAGATAAGAAAATAAAGAGAGAGAAACAAATCGTTAATTCAACTATTAAATTCGTTCTAACCATCAGCTTCGATATGTGATAACATTACGAATATGCGGTTTTATTAGAGAAAAGAAAGAACGGAAATGACCTTAAACGAATATTTTTTAACCCTACTATTATCTCGAATGAAAGAAGAAAAAAAAGGAATCTACTAATTTCGATATATAATTAATTCACTTCGTAAACAATTAACAATTCACGAGATGAAGTACACGAGATAAGACAGATAAGAGAATTAAGAAATATTTTGGAAAGTATAATCTTATTCGTTCGAGTCGACACAAATGTTACATTAATCGTAAAAATAAATCCAACGAGTTGAAATATTAATTTGAAGAAAAAAAATCTATTCTATTCATTCAATCAAATTAACAATTAGAATACGTATACGATAGAAGACGATGGATGTTCGTCGAATTAACGTCGAGTAATTAGATCAATTCGATTTCTAATATAGAAATTAAATAAGATTTGCAATCGGCCAGAAAGGGGATGGGCAGTTTATGATTGAAGGATTCAAGAATGGGCAATGCCTTGATGGAACATCGCGTAATCTAAGCTTGCTATTGGCGAAATCTATAGTGTAATCGATTATTAAGAGGATTGTGTTCTTTGACAACATCTGTTCTCATCGTGTCGGCGATCGATCGATCGATCGATCGATCGGTCGAGCCGAGAGACTCGATGGTGTAACGTCCATCTTCTTATCCCTCTTGCACTATCCATCCACCCATCCACCTATCCATCAATCCATCCATCTATCTAATTCTAATAAGGAGCTTAGCTGTTTTTATACGCATACCCTTCTTACATCCTATAAAAATTTTTGTTTAATATCCAAACGAGTGTGTACGAAATGGAATTCTTTTCGAATTGTAAAAATTATAAAGTTCCTTTCTTTTCATATATCAAGTTAAAATCGGAGCAATTAATGATACAATGAATATAATTTATACCGAAAATATTCAAAAGTTTCATTAAAAAATACACACATATATACACATGCGCGCACGCATACATCAAAGTTAATAAAAAATTTATTTATAACGATCGAATTTTTCCAAAGTGCGGGAGAGAAAAAAAACATACGTGCGAGATTAAAAACTCTAACGAAGCTGAAAATCATGCGATATTGCGATCACAATCTAAAAAAAAAAAAAAAAAAAAAAAATCAAAGAAAAGAAAGGACGAATCACTAACGACAAGTAAATCAAGTAAATGTACAATATTTAATCAAGAACGAACGCAAAGTTTCAACCTTTTCTACAAAAGGCATAGTTGGATTCGCGAGGATGTCTAGTTCTGATTAGAAAACGTTGGGTGTGGCCTGGCACGACGACAAAAGGGTCTGTCCCGTTAACATTTCCCTTTACGCCCACTTGAAAATTACCCCACTACTCTAAGGGGGTGGGTGGTAATACCTTACGGTATCTCTCCTTTACAACGTAACCACCCTTTTACTTTTCTTTTCATTTGACCCTTCCCCTCCTCAAGCCCTCCTATTCCTAGCTATCAAAAAGCAAGTTCAATGTATACCTACGTATACCTACTACTAACTCTAGTTGCTTTCGGTGAAGTGTCTCGAAGACAGATAGAGGGAAAGATAAAGAAAAGTAGTGGGGATAGGTGTGGGAGATTGGGTGAGGGAGTAAAGGGTGATGAAAGAAAGAAGAAAAGTAAGGGAGAGAGGGGGAGAGGTGGAGATGAAGAAGCTGGTCGTCCAGAGTAAAAAGGAGGACCGTGGATGAGGACGTTGGTTGGACCAGAGGATGAGGATTTACTTCATCCTAAAGCTGCCAGCACTGTCGTCGTACAGTTTATTACGTGCTCGCCTTTATGATATTCCAAGCTTCAAAAATGCATTAAGCCTGCATAAAGAGCCTCGGAACAGACTACCGGTAGTTTAGTATACGCCACCATCTTCTTCACTGTCGACGTTCTTGTGTCAACGTCGTTGTCGACAACGTCGTCGTTGGTGTCGTCGTCGTTGGTGTCGTTGTCATGAGACTTCTACCTCGGAACGGGCCATCAAACTTTAAAGCTTCAACTAGGAAGGACCTATCCTACATCGAATCGAACGAGCCACCTTCTTTAGTCTTCCTACATCCGGTATGTCATGAACCATCGTTTGTTCCCTTTAAACGTGAGAACATCGATCGCTAGACTACTCCGAGATCATTATTCGATGACAAACATCAAAATAACTAACACTTCGGGGACTACCTATGTATATTATGTTATGTTATGTTATGTTATGTTATGTTATGTTATATATGCATGTATGCATGTATGTATGTATGTACGATGTTTCGTTATTTAGGAACGTTTAAATAAATAAGTAGATTCTTGATACATTGTCCTTCGGAGCTAGAAAGAAGTTTGACGGTTCTTGTCACGTGATGTTATGTTCTTAGAATAATGTTTTATTGTCGATTATGTAAGATTGTATTTGTAGGATAAGGATATATTGTTTTGTGTCATGTAAAATTTGGGTTTTAAAATATTGCTTGATTGTCGATCATATAACGTTATGTTTTTAGGATTAGGATTGATTACGTTAAGTCATGTAAAATTACTTTTTTAAGATAAGACTTGAGTGGTAATCTCATGACATTATATTTTTTGTGTAAAACTTGATTAATTTACAGCATATAATTATTACATTTTTAAGATAAATCATAAGCATCGATTGTGTTACGTCATTTAAAATTACATTTCTAGAATAGTATTTGATTGTCAATCAGATATTTTGAGGGTAAAACTTGGTTAGTTTGCCGAGTCTTAATGAATACATTTTCAGTATAAGGCTTCATTGGCGATTATATAAAGTTATACTTTTAGAATAACTCTCGATTGCATTACATCAAATAAAATTACATTGTTAAAATAATTCTTAATAGTCAATCACATAACATTATAATTTTAAGATAAAACTTTGTTAGTTTATCGAGCCTTAATTATTACACCTCTAAGGTAAGGTTTTATTGTCAATCACATAAAATTATATTTTTAAAGTAAAACTCGTGTAGTTTGTCGTTATGAATTATTACATTTTTAGTACAAGCCTTAGTACAAGCCTTGCACACGTAAAGTGACATTTTTCGGGGATTAAGACTGTATTACATTGGACATAAAATTACGTTTAAGAGGTAAAACCAGTGTCGGATAAAATTACATTTCTTCGTAAACGAATTCTTTTAAATTGAAGTATACGTTCGTAACACACGGGCCATTTATTTGTTAAATATTAGATCACCGAGCATTGGGTAAAATTCTTTTCTTTCATACGAGATAAGGATTAAAGAGGTTTCTAAAGCGACTCGTTCGGTTTTAAAGACATTATATCAGAAAATCCAAGCTAGAATTGTAACTTGGAATGCGTTCAAGAGTGAGCAGAAGAAATTTATAATGGTAGGGATATATGGCAACTAAAGAGGGATCTAAAGAGAGAGAAAGAGAGAGAGAGAGAGAGAGAGATGGAGATGGAGTAACGAAGAGGAAGAGAAGCCAAAGTGGGTTCTCAAAGAACGACAACCCCAACACGTGTCCGCTCAAACACGCTCCGTCGGTTATTTAGACCGGCATGACTCCTGCACGTTCCTCACTTCAAACCTAATATTACGTAGTTTCCAGGGAAGAGCTTCGTGCCAGTGACAGTTTCGAGGAAGAAGTAAAGTGAGATGATTTGTCGTTACTCTTAAGATTATCGATCTCTGTCTTATCATTTATAATATCAAATTCGTTTCATTTTATCGAACCTTCAGAGATTAATTCGTTATATATTAACGTATTTTATTTCATTATTACGTCACTATCCTCGTCAATCTCGATTGTTAATTTTAATAAAAGATATTTTATAATCGAGGTATTTAATTATTGTCACTGTTGTTATTGTTATTGTTATTGTTATTATTATTATTATTATTATTATTATTATTATTATTATTATTATTATTATTATTATTATTATTATTATTATTATTATTATTATTATTATTATTATTATTATTATCATCATCAAATTTAAATGATATTAAGAAAGAAGTGAAAATTGTATCATAATACTAGGCTTCTAAATTATTATTTTTATTTTTATTATATGTATATTACTTTTGTTATAACTATTATACTTATTATTATTTATAATAATAATTATTATTAGATTTATATTTTTCTAAAGAAATATTGAAAATTGAATCTTAACACCAGGATTTCAACGTTGGCTTACAACAACATTATTATTGTTATTATCATCATTGTCATCATCATCACTGTTATTATTATTATCGCGTTTATATTTTTCCAAAAAAAAAAGAAAAATAGTACAAATCAAATTCCAACGATAAAACTAGCACCTATCAGTGAAACATACAAAAGTACATTATTTTATATGGCCAATCAAATTAAACGTATGCCTTTAAACGTATGAACATATAGAATATTAACGATTTATAAGGTAAGATAAACCTAATCATAAATTCATACATAATTAATAGAATTTGTTTGGACTGCAATAGGCCCTTTCCCTATTGCAATTCCATTGAAAGGCCTTTCCATTGTAGATTTGATACATTCGCGAATGTATAGAAACATTTATCAAGAGATATCTGCCTTTGTTATTACTGTTATCATTATTGGTGTATTTCTCTACAAGTAGTAGTACATTATAATATCGTATAATAAATTTGATGTTAATCACAATTAGCGAGAACAAACGTACACACACACACACACACACACACACAAACTAACAAACAAATAAATATATAAACAAATAAACAAATAACAAACAAGCATGCATAAACGCACGTACGCATGCATATACATATACATACACACACGTATTCGTTAGCTTAGCAAGATAAAAACGATCGATCGATCTATCGATCAATTGATCTTGGAACGGGCAATCATACAAACGCTAAAGAAACAAACGTTCAAGATAAATCGTAATTGGAATGGTTCTACCAGCGAATACTAATACGAATGTAATATCATAACAATAGCTCTCTCTCTCTCTCTCTCTCTCTCTCTCTCTTTCTCTTTTACGCACACTCCCTCACTGAATTGCATTTACAGCCAGTGATCACGTCCAACTTCCCTTTCATTACCGCAATGACGATAGCGTCCGTAGCAACAATAAATTTATTATGTCCGTATATCGAAAGCTAGCATCGCGGAATCCACAATGATGATATTATTTTGCACTCACGTACTTCCTATACGTCACCGACCAAGCGAGAATACGAATGTGTTTCTCTCGATATCAGAGAAGATAACAAGAAATTAATAATTTTCACGCGATAAGAGACGGTTAAGTTAGAAAGGTTGATAAGGGTGAATGGAATGTGTTCTTTTTTCCTTTTTTTTCCTTTTTACATTCAATTAATAATATACGAGAGTTTATCGTTTTCGAAAAATTTCTGATCAACGACTTTCTTTGCTCCTATTTTTTTTCTATTATTTTTTTTTTTTTCGATAATCGTACGTCAAGTGAGAAATAAACAGATGATATTAATACAGGTACAGCGACATTTATTTATTTCATATTTTTTCAATAGCTTCTCTGCGATGAAACGTTTATAATTATATAAATATCATAATTTTAGTACGATTTATATTATTATTTATTATATCTGTTAATATCTCAGATTTGTATTACGAGGAATAAATTATTAATTATTTTTCTAATTAATTATAATTCATCGATACAATTAATCAATATTTTTATTCTAACCATGAGTTTTCTATTTTGATTAATAACATCAGTCATAAGTATTATAATTAATCACAATACTTTCGCATAATTTATCAACACATTTTTTCGACTATGATTTCCTATTATAGTTTAAAGGCCGAAATTGTGTACTTTATAATTAATCACAACAACTCTCGCATACGATCGATCGACAATTTTGCATTCAAATTTTTCTCATTCCTTTTTCTTTTTTATCTTTTCTTTTTTTTCTATCTAATTGTAAAATCGACATTGCTTGTATATCAATTTTTTATTCATTTTTTTTTATTTTTTATTTTTTTTTTTTTAATATCGATAGTTTGTAACTTATAATAAATCGTCAGAAATCTATTCGAAGTATTTCTTTTTTTTTTTTTTTTTTTTAAGCGAATTCTCTCGTTCGATAGGATCATCGATATAACTCTGCGTTCTCTTCTGGGCCCTCCCATATGTCAGTCATGGATATATGACGGGCAAATAGAATTGCTGTTCTCGGCCTGTCGATCGACAGATAATCGTTTTTCAAAATCTCTATATCTCAATGGCACGTATTCGAGTAACAGAAGAAAGATCCAGAGAATCGATCGAGAAAACGAAGAAAAATAGATATACCGGATGTCTCATTTTAAATGACATGTTCAAATATATCCGATCCTATTGGTTTTATTAACAAATCATTCAAATAAAAGTTGATAGGTTATCAGAGTGAAAATTTATTATATTTATTGACGTTTAAAAGTTTAACTGACTAAACATATCGTTTTAAATGAGAGATATCTGATATATTTATATTTAATTTGTCATTCTCTCTCTCTCTCTCTCTCTCTCTCTCTCTCTCTCTCTCTCACTCTCTTATACGAATATAAATTTTATTTATTTAATTAAATAACCAATTGATTTTAAAATTAAGAAAAATGTACGAATAAGTTTCTCTTAATTTTAATTAAAATGAATTGATTTTAAAAGTAAATTAAATGCATAAATAAGAAATAAATAGAAAGGAAGAAACGAATGTACTTATTTATTTATTAATTTTTTTCGATACTTCATTCAACATCACACCATATCAATTATATAAAATTATTCATTTTTAGTATTTCATTCTGTATATAATTAATTATATACTTTCATATATATATATATATATACACACTCACACACACATATACCGATTTTATATGTACATATACTTCTTCATTATATAATCAATTTATGAGTTTTATTTATTTCTTATATATGCGTTTAAATATATATATATATATATATATATATATATATATTTATTTATTTATCAATGTTTATATGCATATGAACGTCATTTATAGATGTATCCTTTCAACACTGTTCGACATTGCAACGGACATCGAAATATATTTATCCATCTATCTACTTCCTCCTCACCACCTCTCCTTCACCATTACCATTGCTGGCAGGACTTGATACGCAAACGAGGACTCACGGGAGCCGGCGAAGCGCAAAACAAGAAACGAAAGCAAAATCCGGTCGATCGGATGCCCGTAAAATTACGTTCCAGGGAAATTGTACTTTCTAAGAGTCGTAAAGGGAAGAAAAAAAGAGAGTATGAGAAAGAAGTAGAAAGAAAAATAGAAAGAGAGTGGGGGTGGTAATGTAAAAAGAAGACAAGGGTAACAAACAGTGTCTTGTATTCCAAACGTTTCGATTTACTTTTCAACCCACATAGATACCTTTCCAACAAATTCATTACATTCTCTCATCATTTCCTATATTAATTTAATATTGAGCTCAAACAATTTCCAATAATTTTATTATCGAACCATACGCCATTATTTATCATTTTCACTATTCTTTTATATCATTACGAACGTTGTAATAAACAGAGAGAGAAAGAGAGAGAGAGAGAGAGAGACAGGGTCAAGTAGACGAAAAATGATGAAGAGAAAAGAGAGAGACGAAGAGAGAAAGGGAGACAAACAAACAACAAATGAAAGAAGAAGAGAGTCACACACGCAGATATAGAAAGATAAGAGTAAGAAAGACACACACATACATAAATACGTACATACACATCGTATACAGGTACAAAATAATAAAAGTAAGAAAGAGGGAGAGATATAGGGCAAAAGTAAGATAAAGAGACACACAACATACATACATACATACGTACATACAGGTAGAGAATGATAAGAGTAAAAGAAACACAAAGGCATAGAATGAGAAGGGTAAGGAGAGAGACATATAGATAGCAAAGAAGGAAGAAAGGAACAGAGAGAGAGAGAGAGAGAGAGAGAGAGAGAGAGAGAGAGAGAGAGAGAAATCTTATTAGAAATATCATTCCTCTCGATCGTATCCCTTTTCGAAGAAGGGACTAAGAGACGAGATTAAGTCGACGAAGCGCGTGAGAGCAATGGTGGTACAACGTTTTCGGTTAAACGAGCACGATTTCTACCAGCTTCTCTCTCTCTCTCTCTCTCTCTCTCTCTCTCTCTTTCTTTTTCGTTTTCTTCTTCTTCTTCTTCTTCTACTTCTACATCTTCTTCTATTACATCTATTTCTTTTTCCTTTCCCTTCTCTTCTTCTTCTTCTTTTTCTTCTTTTTCTTCTTCTTCTTCTTCTTCTTCTACTTCTACTTCTATTTCTTACGTTTTACGATAAGGTGCTTTACGAAGTACCACGTGATCTTATTTCGATCGAGCTTGGCACGATTTACGATTTATTTCGTTCAATGGGATACAACGTGAAAGATCATGAAATAATACGACTCCGAACGAATAAGTATACTATTAATGGGAGTAAATGTTTATGTTAAGATCCTATGGGAATTTTAGAGTCCGTCTTATGAGGTTTTATTTTGTTTCGTTTTTTTCCTTTTCGATAATTAAAATGTAAACGTGGTCGTTAACATGAGTTAGATATTAAACTTTTAGGTTTTCATTTTTATTCCGTTAAAGACATCTTAATATGAATGAATATTCAGAATTTGTATATAACAAATAATACTTGTATATGATAAATAATGCAATAATGATAATAATATTGTATCGGACAATGTGAATAATTGTTAATAATTGACTATAGTCAGGGTAAAATGTGTAAAGAAATAGTTTGTAACCAATTATTGTAATCATTTTTATTTTTTACTGGTAAGGAAAAAAATAATTAATCGTACTTTTATAGCATGCAAGATAAATATCGACGAAAAAATTATAGAATTTGTTTCAAAGTTTATAGAATTTAAACAATAACATTATTTAAAAACAATATTTTCAAATTACTGTGCATGAGATATTGTTTAATTGTAACAATTATATATTAACAATTTTAA
The DNA here is from genome assembly GCA_918808275.2 of Dolichovespula sylvestris. NCBI lineage: Eukaryota > Metazoa > Arthropoda > Insecta > Hymenoptera > Vespidae > Dolichovespula > Dolichovespula sylvestris. The sequence continues at coordinate 3,311,329 of OU964973.1, forward strand.
ATACGATCGAATCAACAAATTTCTACGAAGAAACGTCAGATCATTTTCGATCGATCATTATACCGATCGAGATTAATATAATTAAAATATCGATTTAACTGTTTATTAATTCAAAACTAACGATCGCGTAGGAAACTGTTATTATGAGATATAGAGGTGACGATAAGGTAAATTGAATTTTTGTAATCTGTCTCATGTTTTTCTTTCGTTCCTAGAAGTTATTGTTGATCATCTCGACATTCTCTGACCTGTTAGGTCACATGAGTTATCGTCGAAGGCAGTTAGAGTGTAGACAGCATGCGGTACGTATATCTGTTCTTTATATTATTAGATATTTTCTACAGATTTTTATTATCGCATATTTTCATTCGTTATTTAATTATTACACATGTGTTATTCCTTATTTTCATACGAAATGAACAGGACAACTTCATAAATAATTTATTTTTGCTACTTTATTTATTCCACTACTTAGAACATCCGTTGAAGTGTTCTTATAGAAACCGCAATATCACATAATTGTATCCAATTAAATTGAATGACATTTATAATATTATAAGCTAACTTCTTTGCGCATTAAAATGAAAAAATACCGTTTAGAGGCTTGATATCTCGTGGGAAATAACCCGAATAAAAAGTTATTTCAACTCGATGAATTTCAAAGAAAAAGAAATTCGATATAATCAGTTTATTATATATTAACTTAGCTAAGTTAACTCATAGCAAATTAAATGGCTCCAATTCTAATAGAATACATTAATCGTATAAATTTTTCTCAAGTAACACTTGCTTACCTATATACATATATACATATATACATACATATATCTATTTTTCAGAAGTCGCTTAACGAGCAAATCCTATTGTAGGATTCTTAATGTATACATACACACGTATACAATATTTATATTTATATACATCCATCTACATGGTACTAATAATACTCATATATTATAACGTATAAAGGACGAAGATTTCTCGTCTCGCTTTATTTTAAAATGACCTATCTGTGAGATAGTCGTGACGTATATAGATCATGTCGGTGCAAATATGAGCGTATAGGATACGAAGGTTCTCTCGAGTGTCATGTATACGTAACGAGACAGGAGAGATCACATCCAAGGGAGCTTTTGGCAAAGAACTCCCTCTCCCTCTCCCTCTCTCTCTCTCTCTCTCTCTTTCTTTCTCTACCTATATCTCTCTCTTCTCTCCTCCTCCCCCCCTCTCTCTCTCCTTTACACGACACAACGCCGAATACGACGAGTACGACGACGACAAGGAAGAAGATGATGGTGTCCGCATCGTGACGGTGGTAGTAAAATAATATTTCAAAGCGTTAGCAGAGAGGCTGTCGGCTTCCTCGTGAAATAGTTGATATCACTTGGGCGAGAATGGCGGACTAGAACGGAAAAGCTAAGATTATTTCCCGGCTCGTTGGAACCATTTCGCGGAGTGTATTCCGTTAGAGCAACACGGTTTCGCGGTTCATTGTAAATTTAATAGTTATAAATGGTCTTCTCTTATCTCACGGTAACAGGATGGCAATATCAAAAGAATATCCAACAATGTTGCTTATTATATTACGTTAAAGATCTTCCTTCGAAGGTTTATTTGATTTTAATGATTATAGAAATAATTGTTAGATAGTTTTTTTGCGTTCTTCTTTTTTTTTTATTTCTTTCTATTTTTTTCCTTGTTTCGTTGAATAAAGTCGCATAAAAAGGATGTTATTTTGTAAAATTTGCATTTTTCGTTTCGTTTTGTCAACAACTTATGGATTAGATCAATTTAGAAATATTTTATAAAGTATAGTAATACTTTGTATATTCTTGTAGGTTATTATTATATTGATTATTTTTTTTTCTTATATTTATTTATTTATTCACTTTATATTAATTGATACATTTTGTATAACACACGAATGTATATTTTATATATAATGTTTTATAATGGTGATTAATGTTAAGAATTTGATGTGAATTTTGGACGCAATATAACGACGATATAATGATGCCTACTTAATAATTAATGTGATATATACATTATTTTTTTTTCTTTAATTAATTACACAAAGATAAACGTCAATTTATTATCATTAGAGAAAGAGAGATTTCCTTGATTAATACGGTGATACAAAAAGAATTTTTTTTTTTTTCTTTTTTTTTTTTTCTTTCTAATCGATAGTTTTAAGTTCGACTTTTCGTTCACTCTCCTCGTTCCACTACGCTACACACGAGCAATTTAATTGCAATATGATGCTACACATTCCTTATTCAGAATCTGGAAACATTACTTAATTAATACGGCCATCATTGTGCAGCTTCGGCCGTCCGTGTATTTTCCGCTCGATCGAATTTCACTTAATTATCTCTGCATTACTCAACATTAATCGGATATAACCCGCACGTATTTGCCGATTTGTAAAACCATCCATTGCGATATTATTTATTTTGCCATTCATATCGAATTTTATATAAATATGTGCATTTATTACTATATTTATTACTATATTTTTATTATGAAGAAAATCAAAGAGAAAAAAGGGAAGGAAAAAGAAATTATCGTAAAAACGACAATTCTTAATATAATATTCACATTTCATTAACTTTTGTCAAATCTAATTTAACGTGTAATTAAAAAATCGTAATCATTTGATATTTTAACGTAAATGTATATCGAATAGATATCGATCAAAATAGTTTCTTACACTTTATTTCCATCATGTAACGCGTACTTACGTATATGTATTTTATTATTATGTACTTAAATCTAAAAAGATACATATATGTAGTATATATAATATAATAGCATATAAAACTAAAAAATTTGCATTGTAATATTTCGTTTATCTTCTTTTTTTTTTGTGTTAAATTTCGTATATTCATTTATTACTATTAAGATATCGATTATGTGCCGTGAATAACAAACGAAGGCAATTCTTTTCGATTATTTTCGTGGATCATAGTAATCGTAGAAAGGATTCAGATCTTACGTTTATAAATGTCGTAAACGTTTATCCGTTGCGACCATAAACGTTCGTACGAATCGAATTGCTTTTTCGTCTCTTCGAAATAACGAACGAAGATAAAGGGTAATAAATTTAACGTTCCAGTAGTAAGAAGTTTAATCCTAAACGTCGAGAAGCCGGGAAATTTGAATTTGGTAGTGTAAAAAAGAGAAAGACAGAATGATATTTCGATGTCTTTCGTAGTGAATAGTATTATAGAATGATCGTCGACGAAACGAGAGTAATAAAATTCACATAGAATCCTTTCTATCGCACACATAAAACAGACAGACAGACGGACACACACACACACACACACACACACATATAAACATTGTTTTTATCCTTTTCAACTTGAAAAACTTAATAACATTGTGCCTTTTAGTTTACAATTCCTCGATTTTTTGTTTCTTTCGTATGATAAATATTTAATTGTGGATATTGTTAATTTAAATGCCTTTGATTATTAAAAGAACATCTTATAATAATTACTTTGTTAACACTAGAACTACCGCACCAGTCAAAATGACTGGTTTTACAATTTCATTATAAAATTCCTACTTCGTGTTACATTTTTTGTCGAAATAATGACTTTTGCAGTGTTAGGTAATGGTTGTATAAAATGAATTTTATTTTTAAATAACTTACACAGAATTCGAGTAATTTCTTGTCTTACCTACTTCTACCAAAACCAGTCAAAATAAGTGGTCTTAAAAAAGTGGCTCTCTAGAAACGTAAAAACTGAATATTTTTTTATTTATTAAATTATTACTATCTTATAAAAAGTATTTAAGGTAATGGAATTACGACTATTTAATGTCAACTATAACAAATAGAATATAATTATGATTATTACATCTATAATAATACTAACAAGTATAGCTGGTACTTTTCAAAGTGAAAAAAAGCCTTACGATCTGTTTCATGAAATCGACATCGTTGATTAAATATTTAAATGAATCTTCTGGCTCTTTGTTGCAATATTTTTTTATATCACGACTTATCTGGCGATAAAACATAAAGAATCATAGCCGTTGGTAACATAACAATATTAATCGATGCCGTTTCACGCGATTATTCTGTGTACTACACAGTCATTGGAAGAGGATCTAATTTTTTGTAACATAACGATGTTTTATAAGTCCAAAAAATGGCAAAACGTATAAAAACCTCGGAACTTTTGCTGAAACTAAACAATATTCCAATATAATGTTCCGATATCGAGGATGAAGATAGTGAATTGGAAGAAAATGAAATACTTTCTAGTGAGAATAATGATAATGAGATTGTAGACCATGAACAAGTTGAGGAGTCTTCGGACAGTGAATTAGAAAATATTATTATAGATGTTATTATCATAATTATATTGTATTTTTTATAGTTGGCATTAAATAGTTGTAATTCCATAACCTTAAATACTTTTTATAAAATAGTAATAATTTAATGAATAAAAAATATTCTATATACGTTTTGTTAAAGAATAGTCGTTTTGACTGGTTTTGGTAGAAGTAGATAGATTTCTTTCCGGTAGTTCTAGTGTTAATGATATAATAAGTAATAATATAATCAATGCTAAGGTGTTATTAGAAAATTGATAATAATTGTAGAACAATATTATTAGAGGTGATATTTGAAATTAAGATAGGATGAGCGATAAGAAAATGTTATATCATTAAAACGATTACGTTTGACGAAATGAAAATAACAAGAATAATAATAATAAGATCAAATTATAAAAAAGTATAAATATTTCTTTTGATATCTTCTAAATAAAATATTTAATAAATTTTATAAACAATTTCGAACAAATTACGAGTACAAAACAATTATTTGAGATGCCTGTATTTAAAGAAGCGAAATAAATTCTAACGAGACAATATTAGAGGTTTTGTCTAAGGACTATTATATAAGGATTTCAACATCTCATCATAAAGATATCTGACGATTAAAAATATTGACGTTTTCCATATGAAAATTTTATTTCTTACTAATTGTATGATTAATATATTTTAGAAATCTAAAATACGCTTTCGACGATATTAGATGAGATAACTATTATACTCCTGATAGGAGTAACGTGATCTTTCAAAGTTCATTCGCTTATTATCGTAGAAATTGAAGACTTCAAGTTATAAATCAGGATACAAGATGATACACGAGTAGAACTTGAATAGTTTACACTAACTGAGAATTCAGTTGAAAATGATTATTAATCTTTTGGGACTTTAAACTCGCACGGACTTCTAGCGTGTTAAATATGTATGTATGTACTTATGTATTTGAAATTTATTAATTGCAATTTGTCCATTTTAGGGTATCATTTAATAAAACACCGTGAAATTACACATGCAAACACACAACTTTCGATAATAAATTATTCGATAACGAAAGGTATTTTAGAACGAAACTTTTATCAAATTTCTACTTAGACACATCGTTCGCTAAACATTTCCGAATCTTAAAGTTTCCTCATTAAAAGTTTGATCAATTGATCGAATAACGATGTCGATATAAACGTACTATATTTATCTACGATTGAATTTAAAATTAATGCCAAGCAAAGATCGAACGACATTAAAGTCGTGGAAACACACGTTCAACGTTCGAATTAAATTCAGGAAATACAGTTTATCTTTCTCGAACATCTTCCTTCTTCTCTGCTC
>OU964973.1:3321998-3324498 GCA_918808275.2 Dolichovespula sylvestris
TGGAGAAGAGCATGCATGGAAAGTTCTAAGAAAGAGAGAGAGAGAGAGAGAAGGAAATAGTAGAATCCTTAGCTAACATGTTTCCCAACGTTGTTTCACGTATTTCCTGTGATATAAACGATCTTGAGCGACAACAACCAACAAAGAAAATGATCCTCGTCCTTCTCTTCTCTAGTTTTCCTTGATTCTGAAGGAAGATTCTTAGTGTAAGATGTAGAGATTCGTTCAAGAACAATCGACCGTAAGATATATAACAGAGGTACGAAGGAAGGAAGGAATGAAGGAAGGAACGACCGAAGGAATGAAGGAACGAACGAAAGATTTTGCGGAAATTGAATCTATGCGTGTTCGAATCTTTATGGTGGTTTTGGTTGAAATGAGAGAAAGGAATTCTTTAAAGATTGGATTCACTCGGCCGTATGATCGATCTGTCATGTCATTATGACGAACGGTCTTTTCTATATCTTTTATTCTCTATCCGTCTCTCTTTCTCTCTTTCTCTCTCTCTCTCTCTCTCGTATTTTTGAATTCTAGATTTTAAGTATTGATTTATTTTATTTTATTGTAATTTTCTATAAGCGATCGAAAATATTTATTGACAATTTTTTAGTTATATTATATTTTTTTCTTGTTTACCTTGAACTAAATAAACTGATAAATATAAATAAAAATTATTATATTTAATAAGAAATATTGACAAAAGTTATAATAATATCGTATGTATGCCATTTTATTAAATTTTAGATTTTAAGTATTAATTTATTTTATTTTATTGTAGTTTTATGTAAGTATTCGAAAACATTAAAGTTTTATTAATATCGTATGTAAAACATCGACATACATTATGATTTACACTTTATATACAACATTTTGTATAGAAGAATATTTTATGCACAACATTGTATTTATATAGAATATTACATTACAATATGTAGATTATTTTGCTCCTGACATTGTACGTTCAACATAATATTATCGATAACGTTATATGTCTAGAATCGTGTAGATAAAACTTTCGTTTTCGATTTAACATTGGGAAATGAGAAATAATATTGTTGAAGGTTTCTTTTTTTTTTTAATTATTAAACAATTATATTCATCTGGCTTGTTTTCTGTTAACTTATTAATTAAATAAGTTATTATTAATTATTATTAAATTTGTTATATTTAAATTGTATATTGAATTATTTATTAAGTGTTTTTTAAATTTAAATTTTAAATTGATTATATTAATATTAATTATACTCATTTAAAAATAATATATTTTCTAACGTTTGAAACTATCTGTAGTGAGTGAGCTTACATCGCCGCCCGGTTAACTCGAGCTATTATCTATAGGAATGTAATCAAGTTTTCGAGCAGGTATTATAAAATCTTTCAACTCTTGGTAAAGTAGTGAAACGACTAGGTTTGGATCTGACGGTTGATGGAAACAATACGTGCGCAGTATGTCGACCAATTTGCAATCATTTTAAAATCTGACTGGGATTTTCCATATTTTTTTTTTCTCTTTTCTTTCTTTCTACCTCGTATCTCCTCCTTTTTTTATTTCATGTTTTTTTCTTTCTATCTTTCCTTCTTTCTTTCTTCCTCTACGTTGAATTTCAGATTATGTGAGAGGAAAATGTCAAAAGGGAGAAAAATAAAGAGGATAGCTCGCTTATCGTTTATCTTCGTATTTTTCCTATCTTTTATATTTCTCTCTCGATATGTGTCATATTATAGCTTTTTAAAATCATATTTGAGATGTGTCTGTGTGTATGTGTGTGAGTGTATATATATATATATATGTGTATATATATATATATATATATATATATATATATATATATATATATATATATATATATATATATATATATATATATATATATATATATATATATATATATATATATATATATATATATACAAATAGGATTTATTTTAGAACTAAAAAAAAATAGATTTCGAAATATTCAAATATCATTTGACACTACCATATTCCATATTTGTTCATTATCAACATTACTAAGGTATTTTGTTTCATTTCCTCTCTGTGCTATAATATATGAAAGAAACAGCAACGGTTGATTAACGTCAGTAAAATCCGCAAAGAAAAACAGAGTAATAGGGATTATTGATCAATTGTAATTTTACTTTTTTTATTGGTGAAGAAGAAAATTAACAATCGTACTTTCATAACACGCAAAACAAAGTTCTACGAAAAAATTAAATAATTTGTTTTAAATATTATAGAATATAAATAACACATCGAAGAACAATATTATTGTTGAATTTTAATAATTTTATGTTAATAATTTTAAAAATGATGGAATTAATTTTTTTGTTTCTTTTTTTCTGTAATTAAAGTGATTAATAATTAGTATGAGCTAGATTTTAAAGTTACAAGGTTTTCGTTTCCATTCCATTAGAAGCATCTTTATATAAATATTTATAAGTTGTATGTAATAAATAATACTTTATTAATAATAATCTTCTATCGAACAATTGTTAATAA
>OU964973.1:3329498-3394498 GCA_918808275.2 Dolichovespula sylvestris
AAAGACGAAACGAAAAAATAAAATTTTTATATTCTAATACCTGCTATCGATACATTGTGCACTTAAACGATTGTAAGTGGGAAAGGAAAAAAAAAATTTGTGTACTTGTATACGTTTGTAAGAAAAAGATAAAAAAGGAAGAAACTTTTTTTATCGATACCTTTAGCTCACAATTGATATTGTTTGCATAGACTTGAAGACAAAAATGAAAAGAAAGGAAAGAAGTAAATTATAGAGACAGGACGAAATTTTTTTTAATGAAAGTAATAAAGAAATCATAATTACGTTCGCATGTACGCAAGTATGTATTTATATTCGATTTCGTCGAAGATAAACTTTTAGTAGCGCGATTAGAATCTCATTTTGCGAGGACTGCCTCACGATACCCTATTTACCCTTTTTCTTCACTTTATTTGTCATTCAGAATGTCAACACAGACTCGACAACGCGTGTCGTCGACGTTTCATTTTCTTCGCTTCTCCTCCGTTTCCTATCACTTTGCATGTTGAGAGAGAAAGAGAGAGAGAGAGGAGAGAGAGAGGGGAGGGAGGAGGGGGGAGGGGGGGAGATTTATTTTACATTGGAGGATAGTAAATTACTCACTGTGGGAAAGTGTCGTACAAATTTGAAAAAATGAAAATGAATAAGAACATTTATTTTTATATGAAACTGTAATTACGAAAGGAATTGATAATTAACAAATAATTAATTGACTAACGACGATCACAAAGGAAAAAAACATTGATTTTTTATAAGAACAAATTATATATATATATATATATATATATATATATATATATATATATTTGTATAATTTAAGGTTTATTTTATAAAGAAAAAAATATTATTAATAATTAAAAAAAAATATTACATCTCGAAAATAAATATAATATGTTGTATAGATATTTATATTCTCGTTAATACAAAGATCTACTATATAATATATATACTTTGTTATCCACTTTCAATTGAAACGTCAATTATTGACACAAAATCCGTTAACTAATCAGTAAACGTCGCTTGAAAAAAATAATTTATAATCTTCAGCTAATTGCGACATTAAAATGCTTTCGAGTTAATTTTTACATAGTGTAACAGAACGGCAGAATTTGGGGAGGGAAAATAAAGACCCCCTCGAGTTTATAATAGCAAGCTCCGTGAAATTGTAAAACTTGGAATATACATCATCCCTGTCAACCATATTTTCTCATTATATTGGCAATGCATCTAGGACATATTTTTAAATGACAATTACGATTATTTAAAAATTTAAATAAAAATGATGATTCATACGTTTCGATATGTTTTCGATATTTGTTTTGATAATCAGAGTTTTCGTTTGGCAAAAACTTGACCGGGATAAAATCAAAACTATATGAATTACAACTGTAATTATCACAAAGTGTTTACTATCTAAGCAAAATATACTTTATTGGATACATTTCGATATGTTTATAAAAACTTAAAAATTTAAACAATAACTTAATTTAACTTAATTTAACTTCATAGAATAAAAAAAAAATTGATTTGTACAAAAATTACAATCTATTTTTACTCACGCATTTACTATTTACATGAGGTATTCGATTCTTGTTATTTGATGCTCTAATTACTTTTTTCTTAATTATCATTCATATGTACTTTTACTCGTAATCTTTCTTAAGTTCTCCTTAAAATTTGTACAAACCCTCATGCTTTTAATGATCAAATCTATCCCTATAAAAAAGTAAGGCAACAAACATGTACTTGTAAACTAATTCAAGTATACGTTTAATACGTTTAGATACAATAAAATGGTGAGACCGTAAAAAAAAAGGGAAAACAGATATCGCTTAAGAATGACCAAAAAATATAATAAAATATAGAAGAGGGTCGATTGAAAAATGACAATAAATAGAAAAATAACTAAAAAAAAAAAAAAAGAAAAAAGAAAAAAGAAAAAAAGACCAAAGAGAGATTGAAGTTGATGAAATATACCTCTAGCTCAGCGAAAATCGTAGGGTGAAAAGCTTTCCTCCCCTCTCTCTCTCTCTTTTTCTCTTTCTCTCTAACTCTGATCGATAGATCAGCCGAGAGAATGAAAATGAGAGAAGCACGCCACGAAGGTGGAAAAGTCGGGGAAAATTCGGCCGCAAAATTCGGACGATGGACGTTGGCCGATGTGTCACGACAATAAAATGCGAATGAATCGTTGGACGGTACACGCTGGGAAAGCTTCGCATAGTTATCGAGCAAGAGAGAGAGAGAGAGAGAGAGAGAGAGAGAGAGAGAGAGAGAGAGAGATAAAGAGAAAGAGGAGTGGCAAGGGGTAGGGAAAGTGGAACGGCGCGAAGGCGGGACGGAAAACAGCAAAAATTTGCATCACAATCGTGGATAGAAATAATTACGCGAGAAGCGGTTGAAGCGAGAGAAAAAGAGAGGGAGAGAGAGAGAAAGGGAAGAGAGAGAGAGAGAGAGAGAGAGAGAGAGAGAGAGATGCAAATGCAGATGCGGACGAAAGAGTGGGAGATGGAAAAGGACGGTGGTGTAGAGTCGACGAGGGTAGTGCCGGTGATGGCGGAAACGCGAATAGAAATGTAGATGCGAGAAATTCTGTGGGGTCGGCTGGTTTAGCCGAAGGAAAAACGAGCGAGCGAGAGAGAGAGAGAGAGAGAGAGAGAGTAAGGGAAGAAGAGAGGAAGGGGCCGGAGGGATAGGAGACACAAAGGGATGAAAGACGAATGAGTAAAGCAAAGGAGGGGGAACGAGAGAGATGAGAGAGAAAGAGAGAGAGAGAGAGAGAGTTCTCCTGTGTTTACACTTGTCGAGCGCAAACAAATAAACAAAATGGAAGAAAAATAAAAAAGAACGAAAAGAGAACGAGGAAGTATAAAAAGTTACTAGACGGGAGCTGGGTTCTAGGAAGTGGACATCACTGACTTCCAGCTGAATCATATGAACTTTCGTACGAATGATAACCTCGATCTATAATGAAAAGAAGAAATGAAAGTTGAACGAATAGAGAGAGAGAGAGGGGGGGGGGGGAGAGAACTAAGTTGTTATTTCGTTAAATCCGAAGGAAAGAAAAAATATATATTAGCCTTTGTATCCTATTTGATCGTTAAACCTAAAACGAGACTTTGCCGGCATTGGAGAATCATTGCGTTCATAAGTTCGATAAACTTTTCTAATTCAGAATTAATTATGTTTACGACATCACCGGTAACGTGTTGTCCGGCAACATTAACAACAAGTGCAACAACTTGTAGTCTTCACAAAAATGTTTTATACGGGATTTTAGAAAATAACGATGCGTTTGGAAACGAACATACAAAATTACGGGATCAAAAGGAAAAGATTCCAATAAAAGAAAAAAAGGATAGAAAAAGAAGGAGAAGAGAAGAAGAAAAGAATGACGGTAATAAAGCTAAATAAAAGCTTCTTTTTTCTCTTTTTTCTCGTTTTTTATTATTATTGTTTTTTTTCTTTTCTTTTTTTTTTTTTTTTTTTGAATATCTTCGATAGAAATTTCAAAATTTAATTTATAAATCGGATGGTGAAATTGTACGTTAAAAACAATTCGAATGTTCTCGAGATACGTTAACAAGAGGAAACGAGATTGTTATCGATAGTAGGATAGATAGATAGTAGGAGAGAGAGTCGTCGAAAATAAAAAGGAAAGAGAGGGGGCGACCGGAGCGAGAGCGGGAACGGGAAGGGTAGAGAGGGAAGGGGGAAAAATATTCGTAGAACGGTGGAATAACTCGATATTGGTCGACGATAGTATCGATAGGCTCGTCGAATGATCCGCCGTGTGCCACGATATCGGCTTTCCTAGCGTTATCGCGAAGCCACCGTTGGCGGGTCGTTTGAATTTTCGCACGAACGAACGGATATCGAAATGGATGGAAATGTGTGTGTGTGTGTGTGTGCGCGCGCGCTCGAGTGCACGTTTGTATACGTTTGTTGGTGTTTCTCTTTCACTTCTCCCCCCCCCTCTCTCTCTCGATCTATCTATCTATTTATCTATCTGTCTCTCTCTCTCTCTCTTTCTCTCTCTCTCTCTCTCCCACTCACTCTATCTATCTTTCTCTTTATTCACGTACATTCTATGCTTCAACAGAGATTCCACTCTGCTTTTCTCTCTTCCTCTTCCAACTTTGTGTTTACGACACAACAGTGTCCATAATCGCACGCGCCATACCTTGTTTTTCGTAACATCCTCAAAGCAAACGTTACGTTCGAAGACATAACACATTTTGTTGTTTCTTCTGTTTTTGGTAGTTTTTCTCTTTTTCTCTTTTATTTTTTTTTTTTTGGGGTATGTTCATTTACCCGCGCGTATACGTATAAATTGCTCGCAAAAATATTCGTAGTGTTTGTTGAAGTGACTCAAATTGGATTTTATTTTTTCTTTGTTCTTCTTTTTCTTTTCTATTTTTTTTTTTTTTTTGGAACAATGATTCAGTGCTCTACTTTCTTCCCCCTTTTCTTCTTTTTGTCTTCTTCTTCTTTTTAATCATGTCGCAGACGTAAGTAGTAAAGAGTACAATCTTTGTTATATCCGTTAATTTAAGGTAATACAGAGGGCGCATTTAATTTGGAAAATCGACGATGCCATGGGTTGAATGTCATTAAAATTTAATTTTTTTTTTTTGTCAGTTAGACACGACATTCGAGAAAACATACAACGATCGTTTTATATCGACGAATAATTGAGAGAAAGATAAACGTTTTGTAACGATTCATTTTCATTAAAACTATTTCTACATTTTTCGGTCAATGCTAATTTTTAAGATGGTCCGCTTGGTATATTTCAATCGATATTTATTGTTATTAAATTTTTATTGATTTTTATTTATTTTTATGAAGAAAAAGAAAGAATTAATACTTTCGATTAAAATCGTCAATTAATTGTGATCTTCGAATAATATTTAAAACAAATAGATACAATTATTCTTTCCAATTTCTTTTTTCGTGAAAAAAAGAAAATAATAATGTAATACATTCTATAATGATACGAAAGTTTTTAAAATGTCTCTCATATTTCTCAACTCGTTAAATCTCTAATAATTTCAAAAGGCGGCAACTCAACGTGACTTTAATTCTTTTCCGCTTGGCGGCAAACGGATCAAAATTATTCACTCTCTTTATTCATTGTCCCATATAATGCGTCCATCATCAAAGGGACTTTCTCTAGTTGTTTTTTCTTTCTTTTTTGTTCAATCCCTTTCTTTTTCTTTTTCGTTTCATTAATTAAACGCGGAATTAAAAGAGTTGCCAGACCGTAAAAGGATCATTGTCATTGTTATTATTATTATTATTATTATTATTATTATTATCATTATTATTATTATTGTTATTGTTATTGTCGTTGTTGTTGTTGTTGTTGTTGTAATTATTGTTGTTTTTATATTCTTCTCTTTCTCCCTCCACCTCTCCATCCCCCCTCTCTCTCTCTCATCCTCCTATTTTAAGCCGCTTTCTTTACAACGTAGGGCACTATGTACCTACATAATTCAATTTGGCTATTTGGCAAAACATCTCTGTAATTTAGCATGATATATTTTATAATACCCGGTAGAAGTTGCCTTTCCTTTTCACCAACCATGATAATTTACTTTCCTACGCATTGTAACAGTCGTGTCAGAGAGAAAAGAGAGCCGGACTGTTCTTGGTTCAGCAAATGAAGTACATGTGTTAGACGGATATGTAACGCCAAACGAGATACACCCTACAGCATCTCTTTCTCTTATTTCTCTCTCTCTCTCTTGCTCTCTCTCTCTCTCTCTCTCTCTCTCTCTCTCTCTCTCTCTTTCATCCCCCTTACTCATTGCTCTTTGCTCTTTGTTACACATTTGACTTGTCAGGAGATAATGTGTGTCTGCTCGTGTGTGTGTGTGTACGATGACCATGTTGTAACATCTTCCTCTTTAACTTAGGATTAATCTAAATATTAATCTGCGCTTGTTAATTTATTTTAAATTCTAATTGATATATAAACTTCTTCGTTCATATACCAATATGAAAATATGCTAACATATAAATAAGTTAAGATAATTCATTTTTTTTAAACATGAAACAAGCTTGTCTCGCAATTTTTATACAGTTCTTTTGAATCATGGTGGTACGTTTTAAAGGAGAAATATATTTTTGATTATGTTGGAAATGTTTGATCGATTCGATAAAATTAATCGGATAGATTTTTCTCTTTCTTTCTTTTTTTCTTTACTCCTACTTTTAAACTAAGATCTAACGACATTATATTAATTTGAGGAATCACTGTAATTTATAATGAAACAAAACTCTCTCTCTCTCTCTCTCTCTCTCTCTCTCTCTTTCTCCCCCCTCCCCCTCCTCCCCCTCTCCCTTGTATAAATAACAGCTTAAAATCGAGATCAAGTTAAAATATCATAGTAATTAAAATTGCGTGATCCATTCGTCCATGATACGTATATATCAAAATTTCTTTCTTCTTAACTTAACTAAAAAATAAAACATATTAATTATTCTTTAATAATAGTATCATTAATATTAATACTTTTATAATAACTATTCACACTTCCTCAATATTTCTTCAATTTATCTAACAGATACATATCATCATCCTCGTTTCATTTACCAATGAATTCCAACGTGTTATGATTATTAGTATTAATAACTCAACCCAATAACAACAACACCGACAACAACATCACCGGCAACAACAACAACAACAATAACAAAAATAATAATAATAAGAAGAAGAAGAAGAAAAAGAAGAAAAAACTTTTTACAATCTTTCCTTTCTTTTTTCCTTTCTTTTAACTTTTTTCCTATTTTTCTTTTTTTTTTTCTTTTTTTCATTTCTTTCATTTAGCAAAGACATAAAATCGATAAATCCCTATAAATCTGTCGTTTAAATCCGCCAGCGAATCGGACCGATTAGGAAAATTGCTCGACACCATGGGAGAAGAGGGTGACACGTAGCCAGACACCGACAACGAACGAGAGAGAAAAAGAGATAGATAGATAGATAGAGCGAGAGAGAGAGAGAGAGAGAGAGAAAGAGATAGATACACACACACACAGGCAGGCATATATATATATATATATATATATATATATCTATAAGCTTGCACGTAGTAACCCATACGCTAACGAGGGCGTTCTCTCGTCGCGTGTGAGAGAAATACGAGGCACCCGAGGGTCACTCCTTACCCCTAGCTCTCCATTAGTGCGACAACTCGCACACACCACCGACGTAATGCCCTACCGTCCCACTTATTATAATTTGATTAAAACACCCCCGGGTCCAGCCTCGGTCATTCGTGGTTCTCTACCCCGAATCCCGAACCCCGAACCCCAAACCCTGAACCCCGAACCCCGAACCCCGACCCCCATCTCCCTTTCCATCCTTTCTACCCTTCTCTTCTCTTTCTTCTACCCATTCCAACTACCCTCTTGTACCCCTTACCCAAAACCACCTACCCACCACTTGTGCAACGTGTGCTCTACCCGTACGTCCACCGTTTCTATCCACCAAATGGATTTTAATAAGATTTTTCTCGACAGTTAGTTTCGCCCACGTTGTTCACGAATAAAACGTTCCGCTCAAACCTGAGAGGACTATCTCTCTCTCTCTCTCTCTCTCTCTCTCTCTCTCTCTCTCTCTCTCTCTCTCTCTCTCTCTCCCTCTCTCTCTCTCCCTCTCTCTCTCTCCCACCGTTTCTTTTTCTTTTTCTTTCTGATGCATTTTTTTCGTCGGACACTATTATCTTTCTCTCTCTCTCTCTCTGTCTCTCTCTCTCTGTCTCCCTCTCTCTTTCTCTTTCTATTATAAAATATTTAGAAAATAATAATAGTGTTAAAAAGACGAAGGTTTCAATGATATCAAATGTTGTTTGGTTTCATTGTAAAATGTTAATTCTTGTTTTAACGTCGATTATTTTGATAGAAATTTTTTTTTAAATATATATATTTAGAAATAGAATATATATATATATATATATATATATATATATATATATATATATATGAAATTAATATTATTGTTAAATAATATGTTATTATTAATATATTTTTAATTTTTGAGGAGTATATATATATATATATATAATAATTAGTGTAATAATCAGTAAATTAAAAAAAAATTAGTTTTATAAAAAAAAATATATATATATTTACATACATATTAATAAGTAATATTATCTATTGTTAATAAGCATATTAATACGAATATTATACGAATATAATCATTGCGAATTATTTCTAATCGTAAGAAAATTCAAGCCTGAATTGATAAAAATTAAAGCACTATCCTGGACGGAACCAGGAAGTGCAGAAAAAGCACGAATGGTAGGCTTAATGAATAATCACGATAGGTGGTGCCACTTAAGTCACGATTAAAGGAATTCAAACGAGTCGCCCTTGAATCAATGTTTTTACAGGAGACATATGTAAGTAAATATTTAAGTAAAGGAGAACATAATGAACGTGTATGTACTTTAAAAAAAAATATTTGCCCTTGTCGCGACGCCAACGCGAGCTGATGTAAAAATAAAAGGGGTGAGATAAAGAGTAAAGATTAAGAAAAAGGAAAAGAAGAAAAAGAAAAATACGAAGACGAAGAAGAAGAAGAGAGAAATAGAAAGAGAGAGAGAGAGAGAGCGAAAATATGAATAAATGAGGAAAAAGTAGAGAGGAAAAAAATAAAATAAAACAAAAAAAAGGATTCCAGCTTCTCTATTTTAAGGTAAACTCTTCAACCCACCCTCCCTCTCTCTCCCTCCGCACCATCTCTTTCCTACTTTTTCCTTTTATATATATACATACACAGTTTGTGTGTGTGTGTGTGTGTGTGTGTGTATGTACGCAGATTCATTCGCTTTAAAGCATTTGCTTTTGCCACCAAACGTCTTCCTTTCGCCCTAGCGAACTTCTTTGAGGAAGAAGCGTGAAAATAAACGTTCAAAAGCTCGCAAAACGTCGTCAACGTCGTTTTATCATCCATCTTTTCCCTTTCAACTTCTTTTCAGAGAGAGTATTTTCAAATTTCCCGCGCATAAAACCGCCACCTGACGATCGCCGAAGCTTCCTTTGTATATACCTGTCTTTTCCTCTATCTCTTTATCTTTTTCTCTCTCTTTTTATCTTTCTTTTTCTCTCTATATCTTTATCTTTCTCTCTCTCTCTCTCTCTCTCTCTCTCTCTCTCTCTCTCTCTCTCTCTTTTGCTTTCATGTTACGATAAAGACCGTTTTCGAGTGTGATATCACGATCGATGAAGAGCAAATACGAACGAGCTTCTTTTCGTCAAGGTAAAAGAAATTTTATGTGGGAGAGAGTGCAGAAATGGTAGTGGGGGTAGAGCGAGGGTCGATGGTAGGGAGCTTTTGACTACTACTACGATTTCGTTTCTGTTCGTTGGTTTTCTCGAGTTTCACCTGAATTTCCCCCCTCTCTCTCTCTCTCTCTCTATTTTCTTTTCTTTCTTTCTTTGTTCGATCAAACGATTTATCGTCACTGAGAAGCAAGGGACAAGAAGGAAGGTATCCGAAGGAAAAGACGTTCCGTTGAAAATTTTGTTTGAGAAATAAGAAGATTTGTTTGTATGATGTTCCTTCGATAAAGAAAATTGTAATATGTGTGCGTGCGTGTGTGTGTGTATGTGTGTATATATATATATATATATATATATATATATATATATATGTGTATATATGAAAATTAACTTTAACAGGAACTGATAATATTTGTAAAAATAATTTTACAGGAATTAATTCGGTTCCTCTACCTCCCTCCATACCTATCTACACAATTCTCGTTATCCATCCATCCCTTTTGAACGTTACCATGAAAAATAATCTACGTGGACCGTGCCTTTTGAAGGATTAATTGTGAATAGAAAAAAAAAAAAAAAAACGTAAACTCATGCAATACTGGTATCATGTGGAAAGTTAAAGCTAACAATGTGTGGACCCTTTGATGTTTTATTTTTTTTGTTTTAGAAAATCTTAATCCAGAACTGGCGTCTGTACGCAATCGTATTCGTACTTACTAACGATTTTACTTTGTAAAAATGTAAACCCATGTCTATATTAATCTTTTAATGTTAATTCGTCGGAAACGTAATTCAACGTGATCCTGTCTTTCAAGTGATACCATGTGGAAACTTCAATCTAAATGAACACCTTTTGAGGTGTTTCCTCGTTGAAATCTTTATTTACATGGTTCTTTTTATTTATCGCGTTAAGTCGTAAAAACACGTTGATGTACTCGTTGATCATATTTTACAAATATATACAGGGTATCGTACATTATTGTTTTAATGTATAAAAATTCTTCAAATTTTTGTATTAAGCACGTTTTATGTTTTATCATTTTTTTTTTTAATCTTATTTTTCTTCTTCTTTTTTGTTTTTTCTTTCTTCTATTCACTTCGTTCAAATTTCGTTCTTATTAATTTATCTTTCGTTGACATAATCGAACTTATTGTCGCATGATATTAAAAGTTTTTAAGTGATATTAAAAATCTATTCCTCTTTATTCGAGACTTTGTTAGGCTTGAAATTAGGATTGGAGTTTTATAATCTGAAAATAAAAAACAAATATATATAAAATCGGTTTTGAAAATCGACTAACAAACCTTTGGCGCATACTGTATTACTTGTTTATTTCCAATAAGATTCGTTCGAGTATTTTTCACATACTGTAACAATAATTGGCTTTTATATATCAATTTCTTTTTTTTTTTTATCTTCAATTTCACGAAAACGTAAATCACCCCACCATAGTACTAAAACAAATCTACTGTGACACTGTCCTAAAATCGAAATCTACGTGAGTTTGTACCAAATATATGATTTTACGTGACTCAGTATTATAAGTTAAATCTATGTAACTCTATACGATAAAACGTACATTATTATTTACAGTTCAATTTAACTTCACAACGACAACGACAATAACAACAACAACAATAACAATAACGACAACAAAAACTGGACTCTGTCTTAAGACGTAAATCTCTTTGACTCTGTGCAAAAACTCAAGTGTACGTGAGTCCTCTATTAAAACCGAGTCCGTAAAAAAAAAAATAAAAGAAAAAAAAATCTACGTGACCCCAGATTAATGTCCTATAAAAATCTGCATATACGTTCGCAGTTATAAAACGTGAATTTTCACGAGACTCGGCCTTTGAAGTATGAAAAATATTTCGGAGGATATGAATGATCTTGAACAAACCACATAGAGGATAGCACCCTAACTTTTCATTACGGTCATGGTCCCCCATGGATATAACAGTATTAACAATGTTCCATGCTACTAAAGAAAGACACGAAGGGAGTCGGCTGAACGTTTGCACGCGACCACTAATGACGCACCATGTTGGTGTCACCAGTTTGTTTACACAGTAAACCTTCCAGCACGAAACATCGTCCTACTCTCATCGCGACCATCATCTCTCGCGTCGCCCTCATCGCGTATATGTATGTATCTTTGTGTATGTATATATCTATGTATGTACGTATCTATCTATGCCTATCATATGTATGTATGTATGATGTGTACATACTCGTCTCGCAATGGCCGTCGATTGGAACGATTATTATTCAAGGAAGAGATGTTAATATCACGCATATATATATATATATATATATATATATATATATATATATATATATATACACACACACACACACACACACACATACATATACATATACATATTTATATCTAATCAAAAACTCAACTGAACTTAACTGAACTGAAAAATATAGTACCCAAACTTCGATTGTCTTACAGTACACTAAACGACTCTAATATATCCATACGATCAACAATGACTTGGAACAACGAATGGCAAATATAAAAAAAGAAAATGATACACAAAAGTGACGTTAGAAAATCCAAACCGAAAATCCAAATCCAAACCGAATATATATATATATATATATATATATATACATCTAGTGTATAGTGAACAATACAAATATATTGTACACATTGCTACACATATATCTCTTATTTAAATTTAAGATATTCAAAATTATATAACAATATTAATATATTATTATATTAGCCAAATAGATTAGAAAAATAATTAGATATATTAATAAAATTTGCAGTGAATAAAACTAAAATCATTGTTACTCATTTAGATCTAAAATATGGCAAATTCCGACATTACTTATTAATCGAATAAACTAAAAAAAAAAAAAAAAAAATGATTAGACATTTAAATAAAATTTTCCGTGAATAATACTGAGTACCTTGTTATTTATTTAAATCTAAAATATTACAAATTCCGATATTACTTATCGATCAAATAAACTAAAAAAAAAGTGATTAGACAAAATTTCCACCTTATAATAACGAGTAGATTGTTATTTATTTAGATCTAAAATATTCCAAATTCCATTTGCTAGTTAGTACGTGAGAAAATAAACGAATTCCACGTATTCGTAGAATTTTCTGTTAGTTTCATCAACCATGAAATGAAAGAGACGAACGAATTCGCATCACTTTTTTTTTTTACTTTTCATTTTCGACCTTTAAAAGTTAAAGAGAAGAGAAGCGGTTTGGTATCGAGGACCTGCTGGCTGGCGAACCTGTCGGTTGACTCCCATAGGGTTGCTTGGTCTCTCTGTTGTGTAGAGGTTAGTAGTTACGCCCCCATACTCGGAGGAGGGTATCGGGGATAGCTCGAGCACGAGCCCGTAGCCGTTGTAGCGCTCGATGTAATGCGATTTGCAAGCGTTATCTCGGTTCTAACGCGAGCGCCCGACCTAACACGGATTTCCATAAACACGACGACACCAGCTATTGTTTTCTGTACGCGAAACTGTAGTACTACACTCCCACTCCCTTCGCGTATCCCTTTATTACCTTACGCCAGCCAATTATCTTTCGGCGATCGCCAGAATCTGCGGGAGTGACGTGAAGTTTTGTTTTATTTCTTTTCTCTATTTTTTTCTCTGTCTCTATTTTTTTTCCCTGTCTCTCTTTTTTTGTTCCTCTTTTTCGTCCTGTGACGCGAAGAACTTTTTCTTTCGTTCCGTTTGTTCTTTTTTTTTTTTTTTATTCTTTTTGTTTCGTTTTTTTTTTTTTATTGTTAATAATTTTCTAACACGCATCCAAGTGTCAAGTCGTTCGGAGATATTTTATTAGATAATAGGATGAAAGAACTAATGTAGTTTCGATTTATTTGATAATCATTCATGTGCGCGTTATTTTTATTTCGTGATGTTGAGTACGACGTCGTTCGAAATCGAATTGATTTAATTGACCAAGTCGTACGAAGTAACACTTCAGGTTGGATATACTATATAAATATCTTAATAAAAATTCAAAGAAATTCGTAATCTAAAGTAATTATAATATCAGAATTTATTGAAACATTGTCGAGCATTTAGACCGGGAAAATTCTAATTCTATAAAATTCAGCGTTACAAAATTACTTAAAATGAGGAAGAAAAAATTGTATTAAAAGATATATTCAAATTATAAACAATGATGCTTGGTAACACTCATAATAAGATGGTTAACGATCTAAATTAACATTTATTTAGAAAATCGTTGTATATATAATTGTTCATAGAAAAAATATAATATATATGCACATACATATTTACTACTTATGATATGTGTATGAGCATAAACATAGAAATATGTATTGTATAATGATCAAAGTATATAGATCATTTAATTGAATCAATCTTTCTTCTAATTTTTCTTTTTCTAATCTTTTCTTTTCTTTTTCCTTTTTTTCTTTTATCAAACGACGATTATTTATTTTTCTGATAAGCCAACAATCTAACGGAGAAGAAACGGATAAGCTTATATAAAACGCACAATAAATTGGGCAAAAAGAAAATTCTTGTCGATTTAAAGGTAACTACTATATAACGTTCAATGTTAAATCGTGTTCGTTCACTTGAAATCGGTAGCATCATTTAACCGAACATTATAGCCAATGGGGTTGCATTAAACTCAATAAGGGTACATTCGACCCAACGCGATTAGTTGGAAATATATAAGTTCGACATACGTACCCATACACTCATAGTTATTATCGATTTATCTTTTATTAACTATTTCCATCGAGAGAATACATAGAGAACGCTCGTCTTCTATAGCATTATAATTATTTAGAAAAATATTTGTCTGATGCTTTGAGGATTAAAAAAAAAAAAAAATAGAAAAGAAAAGAAATAATAAGAATTATTATAGATTATTGTTACAAAGTAAATTGTTATAAACGATTTCAAATATGATTACATACTTTACCAAAAGAAAAAATAGAGATCTGTTCTAATTTAATATTAAAAAAAAAAAGTATTAAAGTAAATAATAGAAAGTTCTTTAAAACGTAGCAATAATCTTGTTAAACATATTCTACAATTTTTGATCAAGAGTTTCCGTAATATAATTAAAAAAGAAAAGAATATCGCTATATTTCAATTTGATTCTTAGATACCAATATAAAAAGAAAAAAAAAAAAAGAAAACAATATCTGAGATTATTTTAATTACGAAAGAGTATTACTCGAGAAACTTTTTATTAAATATATAATCTAATTTAATTGACAAATTCTGTGATATAGTAAAAAAAAAAAAAGAAACAGGAAAGAACGTCGCTAAATTTCAATATAATTATTGGATACCTACTCTCCCAGACAAAAAGATAGCACACGTATGCTATATCTTTAATTCCTCATCTTATGATAATGGTAGCGCGAAAACTCTGAATGCCATATGAAGACGTCCCTCCCCCAAATATGTAAACATAGCTTCGATTAATATTACTCCTAGGGAGTGTTTAAATATATAAATATATAAAAGAAAGAAAGAAAATACAGGAAAGATAGAAAAAAATGTCTCAGAATATTTTAATTAAGAAAAAATATATACTTCCGTGTTCGCGCTCGAGAAATATTTCATTAAATAATATCATACAATTCGGTTTAACAAATTCTGCGATATAATAAAAAAGAAGGAAAGAGAGAGAGAGAGAGAGAGAGAGAGAGAGAGAGAGAAAAGAAAAAAGGAGGAAGAAAAATATCTTAGATTATTTTAATTAAGAAAAAATATATTTCATTTGCAATAACGTTCCGTCCTAATCAATTTCTAGAATACCTTTTCTTAGCTTCTAGAAATTAATCAAGCAAGCGTGAAAGCGTCTAGTTTGCCAGCGTGTCTTCGTTAAAAAAACTTGAAGGCTTTTTACTTGAGCTTTATTAAAATACCGTGCCTAGTTTTCTCAGCGTGATTCCAATAACTCGCACGAGAACAAGAAAAGCCTGAGGGCTTCGTTGATCGTTGAGAATTCACCTTCTCTCTCTCTCTCTCTCTCTCTCTCTCTCTCTCTCTCTCACACTCACACACAAACACGCGCGCGTGCACACACACACACACACACCTACTCACATACATACATACTTACAGAGAAGGACACAGACGCGCACGCGCTCACTAACACATATATATGCACCACGGTACTACTCTTGGCATGGCGCAGGTGTCGCCCAGCAATTAATTCCAAATGGAAAACTTTGTAATGTCAGCTCGACTGGCGACGGTTAGACGGCGGAGAGGTAAGCAATTAACGGACGATTGGATCTGCTTAACTCGTACCACCGACGCCAAGAGCAACCGAACTTACGTTCGTAGAGGGTAAGAGGGAGGAAGGGAGAGAGAGAGAGATGGATAGATAGATAGATAGATAGATAGATAGAGAGAGAGAGAGAGAGAGAGAGAGAGAGAGAGAGAGAGAAGAGGTGAAAGAGAGGGAAATAGAGACCGAGAGTGGTTAGGTAATGATTCAAACGTAGGAGTCTCTAGATTGATGCTATGTTTCAAACAGAAGAAACAACCATTTCCTGATGGCCCAACAATAGATCGTTATGGTTTGATTAATAAATTATATTCCAAATCGAAATTGAAAATAATTGGTTTGATTTTCTTTTAAATCTTTTTCAAAAAATAAAAATAAATAAAAAGAAATAATGAATAAGGGGATTAATGGAAAGTTAATTCAAATGATTTTAACGTAAGAGTCTGTGAACTGGTGCTGTGTTTGAAACGGTAGAAACACGATTTTCTGATAAATCAATTATGTTACATAGATTGCAAAATCTAAACTATATTCCTAAATCTACGATATATTTCAAATTAAAATTAAAAATAATTGGTTATATACTTTTTTTTTGAAACCGTACAAAATGAAGAAAAATAAACAGCGAATAAAAGTTAATAAAAACGTAGCAGTCTGTGAATTGATGCTGTGTCACAAACGAAACGGACTTATTATTTCGAATCGACTACAGATCGTTATGGTTAAATTTTAAACTATATTCCAAGTTGTAATTGAAAATAATCGTATTTATTTCCTTTCAAATTACTTTTTCTTCTTTGTAAAAATAAAACAAAAAGTAAATAAGCGTTAATAAAAAGGATTGATTGAAATGATTCACACGTAAAAGTTTCTAGATTGACAACAATTGTTTCGAACATAATGAATTTTTAATTCTTCGAGTCTAGTGGAAAGTTAAATTTCACGATAAATGTAATAACAAACTGTCGATTTAACAATTTGATTTGGATGAATTATCAACTATAAAAAAAGTAAAAAGCAAAACGAAAAGAGAAAGAAGAAGATTAAAGAATCCCTTTATTCGTAATTTCGTAATAACATTTACTCTAAAGAAAGGATCAAAACATTACTTTTTTATTTTTATTTTTAAATAAATTTAACTTCTCCAATAAACTTCACAATTTAGCAACTTAGCAAACCCCATATTCTTTTTATCTCTCTCTCTCTCTCTCTCTCTCTCTCTCTCTCTCTTTCTCTTTATATATATATATATATATATATATATATATATATATACACCTATCCTAAAAATAATCGTCAAAGAAGAACGAGATAGAAAGAATCAACATAGATAACAAAAAGTAGTAGGCAAAGAGTATAGCCATAGAAGAAAGAAGTGAAGAAGATCGATAAATCTTCCTACCAAGCAAGCGTGCAACCAACCACGAACCGATATCCATGTACGTTTCACACTTACCTATACCACTCACATGACCGGCCAAAAGAGAAAGAGAAAGCATGAAAACGAGTTGAGGAAGATTAACGATGCCCTCTCTCTCTCTCAATCTCGCTCTCTCTTTCTAACTCTTTCCCTCCCTCCCTCCCTCCCGTCCTCCCTCTCTCTCTCTATCTCTCTCTCTCTCTCTCTCTCTTTCGATGTTCACAAAGCCTAAGAGCATCAAGAAACGAAAGCTATTGTCAAAGAAAAGGTATAGTGGTCTTGGAATTGGTTTGTTTACTTTTTCTAAAGGGACAGACAGAAAGACGGACAGATAGACAGACAGATAGATAGACAGACAGAGAGTGTACCAGAGAAAGATAGAGTTCTTTTATTGAGTTCTGGACAACCGGAAATAGGTTCTTCCTTTTATAGTTGACAATCATGTGACGTAAACCAAGGACAATGCTCGTTTCCTACTTCCTGTTAGAGCTTACAAAAGTTATTCTTCATTCTTCCCCTCCCCCCCCCCCTCTCTCTCTCTCTCTTTCTCTCTCTTTTTTTCTTTCTTAGGACAATCTCTGTCAATCTCTCTCTTTCTTTCTTTCTTAGGACAATCTCTATCAATCTCTTCCTCTCTGTCTCTCTCTCTCTCTCTTTCTCTCTCTCTCTCTCTCTTTTGGTTTGGCGATGAAGCATCGACCTATGCGTCCACGTGCTCGAAGCGAGAGAATGATGGATCGTTCGAGCCGACAACGTCGTCTCTATACTCGACAAAACGTGCCGATCGAGTGAAGAGATGCTGTCGTCGAACACGGTTAGGTAGGAAGTGTCATGAGCTCCTTTAGCAGCTTGATAAACGTTCGTAATACCTAGTACGTGAATATTGGTGTATGTGTATTTGTGTATGTGTGTGCGTGCATGCGTGCATGCGTGCGTGTTTATATGTATCTGAATGTGTGTACGTATGTATGTGATGTTGGGTCAAGATTGATATTGAATTGTCGTATGGAAAGGTGTCATTTAAATTGTAAATTATGATATTTATTCGGGAGAGATAGATAGAGAGATAGATAGATAGATAGATGGATAGATAGATAGTTAGATGGATAGAGATAGAGACAGAGAGAGGAAATTATTATATAATTTTTATAATTCATGAGGTAGATGATGATTATTTGGTATAATGATGCGTAATTGTTATATAAATAGTTAGGGAGAAGCAAGGATTAGCGTTTGCCAGACTTATGGCAAATTCTTAATAATTCATTTGATAATAATTTTAATTACAACATTGTGACTATTCGTAGATATTTCTTTTCTTTTTCTTTTTGTTTTTTTTTCTTCGTTTTCATTGGTACCTGTACATAATCGATGGAAAATAAAAAAAAAAGAAAATATTTTTTATCATATTTGATATATCGATTGTAAAATATTTCTCACGTTTACTTCTTTACATTCGTTGAGCATAAAAATTTTCTAATGATAATACGAATGTTTTATCTTTCATC
This sequence comes from Dolichovespula sylvestris, assembly GCA_918808275.2. Taxonomy (NCBI): domain Eukaryota; kingdom Metazoa; phylum Arthropoda; class Insecta; order Hymenoptera; family Vespidae; genus Dolichovespula; species Dolichovespula sylvestris. The sequence continues at coordinate 3,348,002 of OU964973.1, forward strand.
ATTTATACGACACTCTTTATATCGTGTTTCATTATTAATCAATGACTTGTTTTCTTTTCTAACAATTAACAATTTATTGTTATCCCACAAATATTTCTCACATACATACGTATTGTTCGGAGATTAATATTCTTCATTTTTATTTCCCTAAAAATTAGATTCCTTTTTTATGTTAATTTATAAAAAAAAAAATTGTAAGAACATTTTCCTCTTATAATTTTTATTATATTCATTAAATAAGAAGAAAATCGTATTGAGTGTCTTCGTAAGATCTTATCATAGTTTAATTTCAATAGCAATGATATAATGAAGAAACAATGACTCCTTCGAAACATAGAATCTTTCGTTCAATTAAAGATCTGACTTCTTAATAGTGTAACGAGATTTATCTCTCGATTGAAATGAAGCTTAAAATTCCGTTATAAATTGACGCTTTTCGAGCGTAATATCTCTTACATTGTGGTATACTTTGACGTCTAAGTCCTCTTAATGAATATAAATCTTACAATTACTAAGAGAAGAAGACTCTAATTAGGAGATACGTTCGATTACAACGAAGTTTTAGTGATAATGATGGTTTTATTCAGAATTAACGTATCCCAAATAGCACGAAAAAGGAAGATGCTCGATGTAACATAGAAAAATTTCATCGCTATTTATAACGACCGATAGAAAATAATAATTTCAATATTAAAGTCCGACGATTTATATATATTCTCTATTTTATCTGAAATTGTATACTACTTATTTTGAAATAACACTCGAATTATTCTTACATTTCTATCAGAGATAAGCATGCGAAGTTTTTATGACGAATTCCGAATTAATTCATAATTCGAACGAATTAAAGTGAATATTGAAGTGAATAAAAAAAAAAAAAAAATTAACTTGTTAATACTGATGAATTGGAGTAAAATAAAATGATATTAAATAATCCTAAAAGGAATATATTTATATATTTATTTATTTTATATATTATAATATATATATATATATATTTATATATTATTTTATATATTATATATTATATATTTATTTATTTCTTTATTTAAAAATATATAAAAATATTTGTAGTCGATCAACTATAATCGACAACAAAGATGTACGAAAACGATAAAAATTATCCAATAATTAAAATATTACTTTTACAACGGTTATTTCGAAAAAAAAATTAATAAAAAATTGACAAAACAATAGTAGAATGAATTTTCAAAGATATTTCAAAATGCTTAATTACCAGATTAAAAAAACGATCGCACTAATTATACATATATACACACATACATATATATATATATATATATATATATATATATATATATACGTCTAATAAAAATGTCGATAAAAGATGAAAAAAACTTAATCTTAATATTCCTAAATAAGCTAAAAAAAACACACTGACATAACGCAACGAAAAAAAGGAAGAAATAGAAAAGAAAAAACCGAAGAAATGAGAAAGGAAAAAGACTAAAAAAAGGAAAAAAAGAAAAAGAGTGAGAAAGAGAGAGAGAGAGAGAGAGAGAGAGAGAGAGATCGAAAGAAAAGTGATAAGACAATTAGATAAGAGATCAGGAAGAAAAGGAAGATGGACAAGAAGAAATAACGAGTTCTGTGAAGTAGAGGGAAAGTTTTCTAAATGAGTAGCGAAACGTGAAGGGTAGTAGTATAGGAGGGACATGATCGAGGCTTGTATGTATATAGAAGAAGCTAGCTAGCTCCCTAGCTAGAAGCAACTACCATAAGAAGAGAGAACTTTTGAGGGATATTCACCGTCTTTCTCCAAGAAAATCGACCATATACATATATTCCCTCCTAGGAAGACCTTACATCCTCCTACTCTGTCCTCCCCACTCACTCACTCACTCTCTCTCTCTCTCTCTCTCTCTCTCTCTCTCTCTCTCTCTCTCTCTCTCTCTCTCTCTCTCTCTCTCTCTCTCTCTATTCCCATTACCGCCGACGTCGTTCTTTCGACGATCTCAAGCTGCCGTAGCTCGAGTTAAAACTTCGCTAACGAGGATGTAGCTAGCAAAGAGTAGCAGGTTTGAGAAGAAGGACAGGAAACGTGTGCTGTTCAATCTCCCTTCTTTCTTTCTCTCCATCCCTCCCTCTCTCTCTCTCTCTCTCTCTCTCTCTCTCTCTCTCTCTCTCACTCAATCACTCTTTCTCTCGTTCACTCTCCGTCTGTCTTTCTTTAACTCTCTTTCTTTTAATACTTTTTCTCTTTTTGGTACGGTACTCCGCTCGACTTTCTCTCTTTCATGTTCAACAATTAGTGTCGTCGATCAAAAAGCTAAAACGCCCTGGCGATTCTCCTACAGACGCTGTTGCTCGATCGATCAAAAAGTACATACGCGCGTTAAGAAAAGAAAAATTCGTTTCAAAGAAACGAATGTAACACCAAACGGTTCACGTTCTATTCTTCTTTCACTCATTTACACTTTTTCTTTTTTTCTTCTTCTTCTTCTTCCACCTCTCTCTCTCTCTCTCTCTCTCTATCTTTCTCTTTCTCTCTATCCGTATCTCTCTCTCGCCCTGTCCCCCTCCTCTCCATCACTCTCACCCTCTACCACAGCTCCCTTCTCTCTCTCTCTCTCTCTCTCTCTCTCTTCTCCTCATATCTACTAACTCCGTACTTACATCTGTATTTTCTCTTCCTTCTTTCAGAACGTTATCTCTTTTCTCTGTTTGTCCCCTTCTTTTCGTTTCCACCATATTCATACCACGATATTTCCCCTTTAGATTTCTTCATATATTAATACCATCTCTCCCTACCTCACCATCCCAGCCGTCCATTTTTCCTTCTTTCTTTTTTCTCTTTTCGTCATTTCATTTTTAATCTTACACAAAAAAAAAAAAAGAAAAAAAAAAGAGAGAAAACGTTTTCGTCCTAGTCTTTATTTGCTCTCCTTAAACATTCTCGCATTCTTTATTCGTTCATTCATTTATCTCATTCTTTCTTTCTCGATCATTTTCCTTCACTCATCTATCCTAACCCGATTCTAATTCCCTCCGTCCAAATATTTTATTTTCATCTCTTCGTCATTCAATTCATTTCAGTTTCTTTCACGATCATTCCCTTTTCCCCTTTCTCTTATTCGTTCTTTATCTTTCTCTTATTCATCGATTCTCTTCCTCTTTTCATTCGCATTCGTTCTTCTTTTCTCTCCCTCTTCCCCTCCACCCTCCCCCCCCTCTCTCTCTCTTATTCATTCATTATCTTTCTTTTATTTATTCATTCTCTTTCTCTTTTCCATCTAATTCCTTCTCTCTCTCTCTCTCTCTCTCTCTCTCTCTCTCTCTCCTCCTCCTCTCTTCATTCTCACCCAATTATTTCTTTCCTCGTTTCTCTTCCTTCAACCCCCGGACCACCCCCTCCTCTGCCCTCTTCTCACCCATTCTATTTCATTTTCCATCATCTTTCCAACTTTCTTTCCCGTTTCGGTCTCTAACATTTTCTTTCTTTCTTTCATTCATTCATTCTTTCATTCTTTCATTCTTTCATTCTTTCATTCTTTCTTTCTCTAATATCAAGGACCAACCGAAATTCTTTCCACGTTCTCGGTTATTAACTCTATTATTCTCCGATATTTTTCTCCTGTGGCCCTCGGCACGTTCCTCACGGATGGACGATTTCGTTGAAAGCCGAAAGAAAAGAGAAGGAGAATGAGAAGGAAGAGGTGGCGGCGGTAGTGGTGAGGGGGCGGAGGGGGGGGGGAGGGGCGGAGGAAATAGAACAGAGAAAAGGAAAGTTGCTGGCATGGCTGGTGGTACTGTTGCTGTTGCTGTTACTACTAACGCTAGTAGGTGCTGGAAGGAATCCGTAAAAGTATTGGAACGGAATGATCGAGTCGCACCACTCGTTCGTCAATGTCCAAAGTGACGGTGGACGGGACGCCGGGTTGGGGGTGGGGGAGGAAGAGGAAGATAGAAAGTGGGAAAAATGGGGAAGCAACTAGATGCGATCGTTTCGTTTTCTCGTTCGAAAGCTTGTCGCTGCTTGTCGAGAGATATAACACAACGGTGAACGCGTAACGAGTTAATAATCGGCATCTGTTGGCTAGGGGTCGTTTTGTTGTTACCATTGATACGAAGAGATAGAGATAAAGAGAGAGAGAGAGAGAGAGAGATGGATATGCGTATTGAAAGAGAAGGAATGTGGAAACTAGCAACGAGTGACAAATGGAACGCGAGAGCGATTATTAACGAGAGTCCTACTCCAGCGACTCGTTAAAACGTGGAATAATAATAATAATAATAATGAAAAAAAAATCAAAAAGAAGGAAAAAAAGAGAAAATAAAAAAGGAAGCCGTTAGTGAAAGGGACTACCAAACGCGAATCTCTCTCTTTCGTATCTCGTTGATCGAAAATCTCCAAGTTCAACGAATTAGGTGATATTATTGTGAACGAGAGTCACTTTTTTATTTCAGGCGACGAGATTAAAGAAAATAAGAATGAATTGATAAAAAAAAAGGATTAACGAGAGAGGAGACGAGAAAGGGAGAGAGAGAGAGAGAGAGAGAGAGGAAGGAAGAAAATGAGAAAATATGGGATGGAGGATGAGAAGGAAAGTACATACATGAAATGAATGAATGAGTGAGTAGATATAGAGTATAGAGAATGAGAAATAAAGAGAGTACAAGTTAAAGAGAAATAAAGGTATATACGCAGGGTGTAAGAAGATACATAAGTAATAAAAAGAGAAAAAAATATGCGAGGAAAAAAGAACAGGTTGATAATGACTGTAAAAAGTGGATAAGGATAATGAGTGTGAGTGGAGGGTTTGGGGAAAAATGGGAACAGAAAGAGAGAGAGAGAGAGAGAGAGAGAGAGAGAGAAAGCGATTTCGAAAGAAAGAAATAAAGAAGTAAAGAAAGAGAAGGAAGGAGAAATAAATTAAATGAGAAAGAATGAGAAAGAATGAGAAATAACGTGAGTAAAAGAGAGAGAGAGAGAGAGAGAGAGAGAGAGAGAGAGAGAGAGAGAGAGAGAGAGAGAGAGAGAGAGATAAAGAACGGAAAGATTTCTAAGTGTAGGAAATGCCGAATTACTTATCGATTCCGAGCATCGTTTCACGCGTACCCTCGTTTTCACTAGGATCCGAGATAACGAGGAAGGACGAGGTATCCAGATGATAAGGATGAGGATGAGAAGGATGAGAGAGAGAGAGAGAGAGAGAGAGAGAGAGAGAGACAGGGATGAGGGATAGGGGTGGAACAGAACGGAACGCTACGACGTACGCTTTGCATTTTCGAACGATTTCGAAAGAGCAAGAGAGAAAGAGAGAGAAATAAAAACAGAGTAGAGATTGAGAGCGAGATAGAGGGGAATGGATAGAGGGTAGTAGAAAGAAAAAAGAGGGATAGAGAGAGAGAGAAAGGAAGGATGAGGCGACGAGACGCGAACAAGCGCAATTTTCTCGCCGACCTTGCTACGATGCGACTCGCATTTCGGTTCTCTTTGTATATATCCTTCATGTGTGAGTGTGTGATTGTGTATGCTTGTATGTGAGAAAGAGAGAGAGAGAGAGAGAGAGAGAGAGAAAGAGAGTGTGTGTGTGTGTACGCGTTCGAGAGTAACTTCAATCTATTTCACGATAGAGTGGAAATAGTCGCCGATGTTCTAGATGGCCGTCTCGGGTGGTAGTTGGTTCAAACGAAAGGACATTTAAAAATTCGATATCGTTAGATAATTTCAAATTCTTTTATTTATTATCCAATATAATATTAAAAACGTATAATTTGGAATCGTCGGCCGTTGATTAAAATTAACTCTCAGTGTTGGTTTGAATTATGTATATACTGATATAAATCTTTCATATGTATCATTTTATACTTGTTGATGATATGTATGTGTGTGTATAAATACGTGTATACTATCTATCTATTTATTTATAATCTTTTAATTATTTATCTTGGGATTTATTTCATGTATAAGATTTATTTGTGTTTTATAATAATCATACATACATACGTACATACATACACACACACACACACATATATATATATATATATATATATACATAGTATTTAGAAGTTATATACACTTCTATCTTTATCTTTCCTTTTTAGTACAAAACTATTAAATAACTATTATCACTATTTATTTAATTAATTTCTCACGCATAATAATACACACTTCACATGTAAAATTTCAACGTAAGTATTCAAAGTTAAAACTATATAAACAATAACAAGAAAAGAAAAGAAAAGGTAAAAAGGAAACAATAGTCACCTTAAATGAAGTGAATTGACAATGCCATTGTATAAATCATAGTTCGTAGGTATGGAAACGGTAGTCTTACATAAACACATATACATAGATAAATATAGACATAGGAACGAGACAAACGGTGCGGCACAGTGTTTTTAATTAGCAATTAGCAAGCTAACACATTAATTTCCGGCTCGTCTGTTGCGGCATTCTGTCGGCTCGGCAGTAAATGCAAATGGGTAACGGTAGAGGTACGTACGGGCCAATTGATTGAATTGACTCCGCACCCGGGGTTTCGCATATACGAGATCGTGCGAGCTTTACCTCTCTGCATCACCACTTTCGTACGCGCACGCGCCATCAGTACGTATGTGGTCGTTCGTATGGTTCACAAAGTCGAGAAGGAAAGACAGAAAGAGAAAGAGAAAGAGAGACAAAGAGAGAGAGAGAGAGAGAGAGAAAGGTGGTCCGATGTGGTTACCCGAGTGAATTTTGCGCAGGGTGCAAAACCAACTAGGAATGCAAGAGATCGAACATAGTGTGTGTGTGTGTCTCTATCTATCTCTCTCTCTCTCTCTCTCTCTCTCTATATATATATATATATATATATATATATATATATATATATATGTATATATATTTGTATGTATCTGTCCACTCGTCTGTTCGTCCGTCCGTCAGTTTGTCTAACTGTGCGTGTGCGTGTGCGTGTACGTGCGTGCGCTCGTGTGTGTGCGTGAGAGAAAGAGAGAGAGAGATAGTGAGAGAGAAACCAGATCGAGGTCTATTGGACTGTGCAATGACCGTGTCCCTGGCAGTTTCCCGTTTGCGGACTACTTTGTACCACAAATTGAACGTCCCAGCATTTATTAGAAGCTTTCGTTGCTTGTTCATACCCTTATCTCGATCAGTCGTAAAGTTAGTGATCGATTAATCTTATAAAGATCCGGTGATATTCTCCCTTAGATCGTTCCTTGTGACATTGATTTGGTTACTTCTGTCTTCCTTGGAAACTTGTTGCGAATAGACGATTGTACGCCTCGTCTCGAATGAAACGATTTTATTTGTATTATTTCGTTAGTTTATAACTTAGTTTATGGTTTATAGTTTATATTTACACAAATTTTAAGTTGAGAATGTTTTAGGGTTTCGTTTTGTATTATTCAGTTATAGTTTTGTTTTGAGATCATTTTTAATAGATTTCTTTTCACATTAAAATAAAATGGGAAACAATAGGAAAAAAATATTGAAGAAAAATTTACGAATGTTAATTATTTGTATGCGTATGCGTGCCTGCGTGCGCGTGCGCGTGCGTGCGTGCGTGCGTGCGTGTGTGTGTGTGTGTGTGTGTGTGTGTGTGTGTGTGTGTGTGTGTATATGTATGTAAATATTAAGAAAAAATCTGACAGAAACTTTTCAGTCATTCTATCAATCTTATCGGAATGATCAGTTTAGCAGTTTTTTATTGGTTAACAAAGCTTAATTATACAATTGAAATAAATCGGATAAATATAATAATAATAATAAAATTAATAATAATAATAATAATAATAATAATAATAATAATAATAATAATAATAATAATAATAATAATAATAATAATAATAATAATAATAATAATAATAATTCTTTGCAATATTATAGAACGAAAAGGTTAGTTTCTGTATGAAAAATGAAAAAGAGCACTATTGGATCTTTAAAATTAAAACCAGCGATAAAAAGCGATTTAAATAATACATTGTATTATGATCGTCCCCGATTTAAGCTAATATTTATAGAGATATCGAAATCGGTCTCTCGGTATTAAAGTTGTAAATATGCTTTCAAGAGAGATGTTATATAATTCAACTATTGTTTTTTTTATAAGTATCGAAGTATTTCGGAGATTTGTTAATATATTTTGGTTTTTCACATTTTACACGAATATTCAAAAAATATTTTAATCTTTTATATACATACATATGCATATTAAATAATGCATAAACATACACACCACACACCACACACCACACACCACATACCACACACCACACACCACACACACACACACATACATATATGTATATACATACATACATACACACACACACACATATATATATATATATATATATATATATATAATATTATTAGACAATCTTTATTTATATGCATATTAAATAAATTATATTTCCAGATATACCTATATTATTATTATAATAATTATTATTATTGTTCTTACCATTATTATTATTATTATTATTATTATTATTGTTCTTACTATTATTATTATGATTATTATTAATATTATTATTATTATTATTATTATTATTATTATTATTATTATTATTATTATTATTGCTACAATGTGAATCAAATGTTTGTTTTTCAATAAATTCGGAATTCTTTCATCTAATTCACGAGGTGCTAATCAACAGCGTCTAGATTAGTTTCGAAAGGTATCAGTGATAGCGTCGGTGGTGGTAACTTTGCGTGTGAAACTAACTTTGAAACTACATGATCCAGTTAAATACGATAATTAATTGCAAGAACGTTTATCAAGGTGTAAACACGAGATATTCCTTTGGGAATCTTTCCCTTTCTTATGTGTTGCTTCTGATCAGATAAATAAAAAATATGTCGATCGAGAAATTTATTTATATATTTATTTATAAATTGTTTTTATTTTCTTTACATCGGATCTTCATAATTATTATTATTATCTATTTTCTATTTAATTATTCTTTTTATATAATATATTTATATATATATATATATATATATATATATATATGTGTGTGTGTGTGTGTGTATATATATAATCTTAGAAATATTAAAAAGTTACAGAAATTTAAATTTATCTTTTTTTAAACAATGTTAAACTATTGTCTATTTTTCTATTTTTCTATTTAATTACTTTGTTACATAAATCATACATTTATTAATCCTATCTTACATTAATAAATCAATTCCTACATTTAGAAATATTTCAAAAATCGCATAAAATCATATTATTATTTCTTCAAGGTATAATATAGTTCATATAATATTATATTAACATTGTTTTATATTTATATACAGTAAACATTAATTTATATCGTAGACAATGTTTAAGGTAGTATAAACATAAAAAAGATATCCTGGTGTAAAAGAAGGTGTTGATTATCAAAAAAAAAAAAAAAGATAAATGGAAGAAAATGAATTAATGGAGTGTTTATTTTGTTGGAATTTTCTATGAGTGTTCAATTTGATTTCTCTCTCTCTCTCTCTCTCTCTCTCTCTCTCTCTCTCTCTCTCTCTCTCATTCTATTAGAATTTCAAATATTAGTTCTTCAACAGAAACGTCATGGAATTTAATTCCTTTCATTCCTCTCTCTCTCTCTCTCTCTCTCTCTCTCCTTCTTTTTCTTTTTTTTCTTTTTCCTCTTTTCTTTTCTTTCTAAATAGTATTGACCTACTCGTGTCACAAAGAATCGACATCTTTTCGATTAACTTCTACCTGATAAATAGGTCAATAATAATATAGGAATAATCTAGAGATCGTATCATCTGTTTGATTAGGTGTTAGGAAATGTCATTATCAGCCATATTTCTTCATCCAGAGATGATTTTGTTTGCAATGTATACTCGCTTCGTGAATACGAACGAACGATCAAAAGCTTCTTTTCCACTTGATGATTTTTATTCGATTAAAATGTATTCGAATTATAATATTTGTATTAACATGTACCTGTAAATAATTTATATCTTTTATGAGATTAAAAAGAAATATATATATAAAAAAAAAGGAAAAAGCAGAAAGAAAAGGAAAAAGATATTAATTGATAATTATTGATCAAAAAGTAAACGCATAAATTCGATAAAAATATATAAGCTTTGAATTTAGATTTAGTTAATACGTAATTTACTATATATTGTTGTATTTATAAATAATATTTAAACGATTTTGCATTTTATTTTATTTTATTTTATTTTTTTTTTGCTAATACATCTTAGAGAATGAAAAAATTATATTATTAAATTACAATATTATATATATATATATATATGCATAAAAGAAACAAAAATTAATAATATCTTCAAATAACTTCCATTAAAACATATAGATATTTATTAATACATTTATTAATAGCATATAAAATTCATCGTACTTGTTATACATTTTTCTTATTTATATCAGCATAATAAGTATTTAGATAAGAAGAAGAAGGAGAAAAAGAGAGAAAAGATGGAAAAAAATTTGACTTAAAAACTGTTTTGTTCAATCGAGTCTGTCAAAGGAGAAAGAAGAGAATCGGCAGATCCGACGTTCGTTTCTTTCGATAAAACTGACGTTGTCTTTCACCTTTCCTTTTTCCGGATGCAAAAGAATTTGACGACGAAGACTACGAAGACGACAACGAAGAAGAAACGAAAACAAAGAATGCATCGACGTCTGTCGGAATTCTCTTGGATTTCTTAGCTTGTCACCTTACTTTTCCATCCTTTTTTTTTTCTCTCTCTTTCTCAATGACATCAGTCGAGGAGAGATCGATCAAACACATCCAAGCAACATTATGCGATATAAATGGCGATATCAAAGTAGAAAAATCAGCTTCTTCTTCCTCCTCCTCCTCCTCCTCTTCTTCTTCTTCTTCTTCTTCTTCTTCTTCTTCATTTTTTTCTCTTTCTCTTTTTCTTTATTTATTTTTTTCTTTCCCTATTTCTTCCACCCCCTTTTTTATTTTTATTTTCCTTCTCACGAGGTTCTTTGTCCTCCATTCAAGGAGATGTTAGAAACATCGTCGGCATCGCTCGAGCTTGGCCGCCATTGTGGACTGCTCGGAGAATTGCCAATTGTTGTATTTTCGAGGCGTCATCGCGTTCCTTTCGCGTTATTCCCCCATTCTCGATCTTTTCTTTTCATCCCTCTTACTATTCTTTTCGACGGGAGGGAAAGCAAGAGAGAGAGAGGAGAGCTAGTTTGCTTTCTCTTTCTTTCTGTCGTCTTTATTCCCTTCGAGAGAAGGCTTCGTCATTCTTTCACACCACGAACGTCGTCGTCGACGTCGTTGTCGACGTCGACGTCGTCGTCTGGAAAGTAAAGACCTTCCTTTCTGCTCATTCCACGTGAAATAGATCACTTCTTCGAACGACTTTCTTCATTTTCTTTACGATCTGCTTCTTTATTTGTTATTTTCTCATTGTTTTATAAACAAATGTTTCGAATAAAAGTTTCTAGATTTTCTTTATTGGGCAATGAATGGATGTTATATACGTGTATTGTAGCTATTTATTATGATTTATTATAATAGAATGCGTTTTTGTCAATAAAATCTGATAGTTTTGTTTTATAAACGACTTTATCTGTCTTATTTTCTTTTTATCAAATGTTTCAAATATAATTTTCTAGATTTTCAGCTGAGTAAAATATGTTGTGTGTGTGTGTGTGTGTGTGTGTGTGTGTGTGTTACAGCTATTTATTATAATAGAGTATGTTACTGTGAATACAATTTGAGTATTTATTATTATTTTCTTTTTTTTTTTTTTATAAACTAATATTTCAAATAAAAGTTTCTAGATTTTTAAAGCGTGGGAAATGTTATATATATTTTATTACAGCTACTCACTCTATTGTAATAAATGATCTGAATCTTTATTCGTTGTTTTCTTTCTATTTTATTAACAATCGTTTCGAATAAAAGTTCTTAAATCTACTGGGTTGGGAGATGGGTGAATGTTAAATATGTGTGTTGTAGCTATTAACTATGATTAATTATAATAGAATGCAATACTGTCAATACAATTTGATTATTTATTATAATTTTCACTTTATATTATAACCCAACGTTTTAAATAAAAGTTTCTACGTTTTCAAAGCGAGGAAAATATTATATAATATACGTAATTACAGCTACTCGCTCTATTATAATAAACAATCTGAATATTTATTCATTATTTTATAAATAAAAATGTTTAGATTTTCTACCAGGAAAAAATGTTACATATGTTATCGAGCTATTTATCATAAACAAATTTCCCTCTCGAAATCTAACAAATTTTATAAAAAAATATTTGTTTATAAAATATTTGTTTATAGGACATTTTGCTATATTGTTTAAAATAAGAAACCTTATTTAATATAATATAAGACACACTTATTTAATATAAGATATATTATAATTATAAAATTTAATTAAATATAATTTTTAACGGTATCGTGTTCGATATTTCAGATGATTCATTCAATTTCAACGTAATTGATTATTAAAAAAAAAAAAAGAACACAAAATTTTTGCAAATAATAAGGTTTGATATGAGTTAATATACTCTCGTGTAATAAGAGAATAAATGGATCATTTGTTTCGTATTTCAACGGAAACTTTATATCACTTATTAATTATTTATAATTCATTAATTTATTTAAAGCTCTTTGTTATCATCAGTGTCATGTTATTTTATTTATTAAAAAGGTTATACCTTGACTACTTGGCCATTAGCAATGAAAAGTATATATTATGGAATATAAATATATATATATATATATATATATATATATATATATATATATATATATATATATATTTATATACATTCTCCAATTCAAAAGTACAATATATCACTCATAATAACGAATGAAAATAATACTATAGAGTATATATTATTTCAGAGATTAAATTTTCTGACCAATTTTAATTCATTTACTTCGTGTGATTATTTGAGATATTTTGTGCATCATTTCGAACATTAAAATATTTTCTGAATTAATTCCGTATTGGGCCATTCAGACATAATAAATAAATAAATAAATAAAATAAATAAATATGTATAGCCTCTTTTTATCATCTTTGTTTCTACGTTAAACATTTATTTGTGAAATATGATTTTGCCTTTTTTTTTCGTTTTTTCCTTTTGATGAAACCACAATAAGATTTATTATCTATCTTATCTAAAAAAATTGTCGTTGCACAATTGTCGATTATATCGTACATTATTTTCATTGTAATAAAGGAAAACTTTTTGATAAATCCTCGTTCGAAAAATATTGTTTGAACCACGATGTGTGTTGGGATCTTGTAAGAAAAAAAAAAAAAAAATGAAGGAAAAGAAAAAGAGAAAGAAAAACGAGAAAAAGGAGAAGTAAAAAAAAGGAAATAGATTGAAGATCGAATCGACGACGTAAAAGAAAAATGAAGAGGTTCGTTGACGTCCTCTCGAAACGAACTGCCAAAGAAATTGATTTGTTATTCAAATGTTGCTTACTCGTGAAGCACGTATCTGGTTCATTGAAGAAAGACCGACCGGGTCAGAAGAGAACGAGGATGGTATTACTTGATTAAGTTAATGGACCGAGACGTGGATCACCTATTTGTATGGAAATTTCCTTCTCTGTATCCTACAAAATACGCGATACCTATACTCGCCCCCTCCCCTCCTCTTATTCCCGCACCAACATGTATATCTATAGTCCCACTTGTGTTCTGGATTATCCAATAATCTCGTTAACCAGGGAATAAGAAATACGGCAGAAATTTGTCCTTTAAACTATAACCTTTTAATCGTCTAATGTTAACAAATTAAGAAAAAAAGATAAAAATCAAAATATCTCAAATCTCTTTATATCGAGCGTCGAATTATTTCATTTTGTCATTTACCAACAAATTTATTCCTGCAATATAATTCTACGTGGTATCATTATCCAAAAGAAGTTATCTATTGATATCTTTGTTCCTTTTTTTGTTTTATTTTTTATTTTTATTTATATGGATATAAACAAATGTACGTTGATACGAGTTGGTTTGTTACTTCGTAAATAAATCTTTTTAAGAAATTTTCTGTTCGCTTTAAAAATATAATTAAAAAAAAAAAATAAGAAGAAGAATAAAAATATTGTTATCAAATTATTATTATTAAATACTATTGAAATCAAGTTAAAAAAAAGTTCACACCTCAACGAAAACCTGTAATACAGATATTTCATGTAATAATGAAAATAAAAAGAACAATTGTAAAAATGAATCGTTTTATAATAGAAATTATTGGACAGGTTATTAATTAATGTACCTTTAATACTATATTGAATTAATTAACAATATATGTTAACAATTCGTTCGATTTATACGATCTTAAGGTATTCAAATATTATTTTCTATTTTTTACGACGGTATTACGTGAGAATCAATTATAATCGATATATATATATATATATATATATATATATATATATATACGTACACAATCGTGCTAGATCTTTCGTTGTAGAAGAGACCGGATGTATAGTAAAGGAAGATTAGCCACGCAGGATGAAAACGAAGTAATTAAATTTAATTCCTTTGGGAAAATCGAAGATACGTTCGCTCCAACACACATCCCCTACCCTCACCTATCACCACCCTCAACCCTACTCTCACCCCTTAACTCTCGCTAAAATAGATTATATTTAAACATACAGTGGGCAGCTGTCTTGATTTTCTCATGATCCCTCTGAGAATAGGAAGCAAGCTAAGAATATGATCTCGAAATATAATTATACAAAACGAACGACAATATTTGCGGATATATATTTTTATATATTTTTATAAAAATATATATTAAATATATTTTTTTTTATCAAATAAAATAATAATGTATAGGTATAGAGATAAACAACGAGTACGAAGAACTAATAAACAATTTGGATATAACAAAATATAACGATGTAAAGAGAGAAAGAATGAAAAGTACAGTATAGTATGAAATCTGGTACAATAAGTATAAAATGAGAGTAAATATAATTATTTCTATAAATTATTCTCATAGATAGGTAAATAGGTAGGTATATACAATTCATATGAATTGTAATTCGCGTTATTTTGTCGATTAAAAAGAGAAATTAAAAATAATTGTTATAACCTAATTAAACGCTCCATTTCAAAATTAATTCGAATAAGATTAATCTTAAAAATTGTTTCTTATCGCATGAAATTAATTTCAATTTAGACTTTCTACGAAACACACTCCCTCCCATACAAAGGAATATTTTTTTCAAATCGAATATATTCGATAATAATTTTTTTCTGTCCTTTTGTTTTATTTGAATTTAGTCCAAAACATTCGTTCAAAAAATTAATTAAACAAATGAAAAGGAAAAACAGCAAAAAACGAATTTATTTATGGAAACTGGAAAAGTGTCGACAGCTCTTTCATTTCTTTTTTTTTTTTTTTTAGATCGCAGCTTAGGTCTCGAAAGACTGTCAAAGCTTTCTTCCGTCAGGTAATTGTATTTTTCACATCTTTGATAAAGTGAGAGAGTAGGAAAAGTGGCATCCAAACTCGTCGTCCTTTAACTATTACATGTTATTTTTTCATCATGCCGAGATAAAATCGTTTATAGGCCTTAGGCAATTCCATACCCTTTAAATCCAACCCCTTATTCATATCTTCCATCTTACTTTATTTCTCTCTCTCTCTCTCTCTCTCTCTCTCTCCCTCTCTCTCTCTCTCTCTCTCTCTCTCTCTCTCTCTGTCTCTTCTTCCTCTTATAAAAAATAGCTTCTTCTTTTCTTACGTCGTGTTTTTTCCAACCAACATTCTCTCTCTTTCTCTCTCTCTCTCTCTGTCTCTCTCTCTCTCTCTCTCTCTCTCTCTCTCTCTCTCTCTATCTATCTATCTATCTGTATCTTTCTTTCTTAGTGATAATGATGAACTCTATTGTTAGATAACCCACACCTCACGTTTTCATTCAAAAAATGAAATATTTCTGAACTACATTATCGTTTGTTTCTTTCTGATTATATCTTTGTTTTTCTCCTCTTTATTTTCTTTTCCTTTTTTATTTTATCTTTTTATTTTTTTTTTTTTGAACACCTAATGGAAAATATTTCGAGGGAAACGGAAACGATAAACTTTTCGATTGGTCCATATGCATTCAGTACTTCGATGAAGAACTTTTCAAGAAGTTAGGAACAAAATTGTGTGTGTGTGTGTGTGTGTGTGTGTGTGTGTGTGTGTGTGTGTGTGTGTGTGTGTGTGTGTAGTATGTGCTACGTTTAAGAGTTTCTTGTTTGATAGGAAAAAGGTTCGCAAAAATTTTGGTCATTTTTGAGTAATGTTGTTTTCTCAAATCGGTATTGTCTTAAAACTGATAAATTGTATGAACGTAAGATCAACTTTATTCAAATTTTCAACTTATATAAAATCATTTGTTCAATAGCTTATTGTCATATTATATTCAATTGATTTCATTCATCAAGATATGTGAAAATTAAACAAAGATTCAATTTAATAAAATAACCTTTTTCCTATCTGAATTAACTTCGAACTTACAAGAATGATTTAATATTATCAACAAAAAGAACTAATCAACATAATAATTTCATATTTCCTTGTATAGATAACTTTCTTTAATTGTTTTTACATATACATATATTTTTATATACAGGGTATTTCAGCTAAAGGAGACCGCCTATAACATACATAACATTATACTATTATATATATATATATATATATATATATATATATATAACGCTTATAATATACGCGTTATATAATATACGCTTATTATATAATATACGCTTATTATATAATATACGCTTATTAACATACCTCTTTTTAAACCATTCAATGTATGTCATAAAAGTTTGTCGCATCATAAAAAACAATGAAAATATTTAGGCGATCTCCTTTAACTGAAACAGCCTGTATATATTATATATTCTTTATATATATATATTATATATACATATATACTTGTACGTACATCGTCACAATAGATATACTACATAAGACAAATAATTAGAAAATAAATTATCGTCTACTTTTTTCCTTCGATATTTCACTATTTATTAATTAATTATTAATATCGCTGAGTTATATGATAATATAATTATTAGAACTTAAGTACTAATAGGTGTAGAAGAAAAAAAAATAAAGGAAAAAGGAAAATGGAGAATGGAAAAGATGGTGATAAACATAGTATAGGAAATCCTTTTCGATAGTCTTTCGTTGTTAAATAATAATTGGGCTTTTAGCTTTCAGATGTGAAATAGTTGCGAAGTCATTAGCTCAAAGGCAAGGATGGCGCGTTTAATAATCGTTAAAGTTCGTTGCTCGTTTAAAGTCACGCTCCATTGTTATATGAGTTTCGGCGACGATAATTTACTGGCGACATACATGTTCTGTATATACTACGTACATATTGTATATAGAAAGACAAAAAGAGAAAAAGAGAGAGATAAATAGATGGTTAGATAGACGAATAGACAGAGAATAAGTATTTGCATACACACTCGCGTTTCGTTAAATTCGGGAATAACGAGTCCGCCAAACGTGGGATTCAAAAAAAAAAAATAACAAAAAAATATTTTAAAATTAAAAACTAAAAAAAATTAAAAAAGAATTAAAATAAAAATCGAAAAAAGGAAAGTTTCCTAGAGAAACGTAAAAATTTTCTAGACAGTTCCGTTGATTTATTTCTATCGTTCATGTCATTCCAAATACACACGGACGGACATTAACACATGGAACATCAAATTTCCGAGAGCTCATGTTTACCATAAAATTGGTTCTACAGGATTTCTGAACGGCACTCTTCATTAACGATGCCAGTCGCAACGTTAAAATAAAAATAAAAACCGAAAAGAGAAAAAAAGAAAAACAAGAAGAGTATCCATGCGTAGGTATGTGCGTATGTTATTCAGCAAAATACGAACATGATTGAGTCAAAAATAATGTATGACAAATATACAAACAGTTGCAGTCTCGCAAAGTCAAGAAAAATTGTAACGTGAAATATTTTTTATCAAGCTATGACATTTTTTTTTTTTAATCCTTTATTCATTAATGCGATAAGCAAGTTGTAAATGAGGTAATATTAACATTTTGTCGCCTTTTCGATCATTCTCTCGATCGTTTTCTTTTTAGCTGGTCCATTTGTTCGTTGTTCATTCAAAATTTTCGCATTTGGTTTTTATATTCTCATTTTTCTTTTTTTTATTCTACATTTTTTTGCAATAAAAAAAATCATGTTCAACGTTATAATATTGTAAAACTTAACGGATTAATATTTATATAATATTATGAGTTCTCTCTCTCTCTGTCTCTCTCTCTCTCTCTCTCTCTCTCTCTCTCTTCCTTTCTCTCTTCCTCTTTCTCTCTCTCCCTCTCTCTCTCTCTCTCTCTCTTTCTCCCTCTCTCCCTCTTTCTCTATCTCTTTCTCTCTCCTTCTCTCTCTCTCTCTCTCTCTCTCTCTCTCTCTCTCTCTCTCCCTCTCTACGATATCAATTTAAAATTCCGATAAGCGCATACTGTCCGCTCATTTTATTAAACCTTTCGTGGACTTTCTTTTCTGCTATCTTCTTTTATGTTTTCTTTTTCTCGTCTTACCATCCCCAGCATCTTCGCGCACTGATCGAAAACTTATTGTTGGTTAAGCAGACTTTAATAAGATTGTGAAAAAAAGCAAAAAAAAAAGAGAAGAAAAAGTCCTTTGTATATCAACATTGCTTCTTTTTCTCCATAAACATTTTGCAGTATTATTACAGACAATGGAAAATGCATACGGTGCGATTAAAAGAATTAAGAAGATCGTTTAATGTATAATTGAAATGATAAATAATTTTAAAATAATAATAATAACAATAAGAACAATGATGATAATAAAGTGATATGAAAAAAGAAATAAAATACAATTTTTTCAGAAAATAAATAAATAAATAAATAAATAAGTAAATAAATTAATAAATAAATAAATAAATAGATAAACGAACAAAGCATAGAATTGTACGAAACGCATTGCGATTTAAAAATAAAAATTATATTAAAAAGAATTCGTTTGAAAATAATAATGACTATAACGGTATCATCATCGTAAAAAACGAGGCCAAGCGAGCTGCTACTATTATTACTACGAGGTTGAGAAAGAACATCCTATATATTATTACGAACGATTTAACAATCGGACAGATCGTCCGTAATAATAAATAGCGTCTCGAATGGTAGAAATAATGAAAATCTGACGTTTTCTTATTTCAGATATTCCGAGGAAACTCCGCCAATTTCCAAGGTTCCCTTCTTTACATCAAAGAGCGAGATAGACATTTCTTTTTTTATTTATTTTTCTCTTACAAACTAGAAGACACGGAAATAAACTCGATGGACGGATGCGACATTACGCGAATGGTAAGCTAATAATAGACGAACATAGAGAAATAGAAAGACAGAGAAACAGACATACGTGTTTCAAAGATAGGGACGAACCACCAAAGGGAAAGGGAAAGAGAAAGCCCTCTGAAAGCCCTAAAGGCTGAGTCAAAGAGAGAGAAAGAGAAAGAGACAGAGAAAGAGAGAGAGAGAGAGAGAAACAGTGAACTGTCCAGTTCGTTCGTGGTTCTCCGTGAAATGTGGAACAACATCGCATCGAGAATTGCCCTATGTTGAAACTTTTTGCGGTAGGATTCGCAACTATTTCCTCTTACTACCCCTCCAGCTCAAAGCCACCCCTTGTGAACACCCTACCTACCTACTACTCTTATCCCCCTACCGTTGGTCTCATTCACTTTTCGTTGTGCCTCGTATAAACGTGTCGAAGTATCTATTCGGACGTTTCTAAAGAGAAAGAGTGAGAAAGAGAGAGAGAGAGAGAGAGAGAGAGAGAGAGAGAGAGAGAGAAAATAGTAATGCAGGAACGTACATTCGAACTTTTCCAACGGCGTGTAGAAAGCAAGTACATCGAATCCGCGCGAACTTTGTTGTTCCTAGTCGTCGACTTTCTCTAGCCCTTAGACTCTATCGCCATCCCCCTTTCTATCCTCTCGTTGAAAAAGAGGGTGTGTGTGTATGAAAGAGAGAGAGAGAGAGAGAGAGAGAGAGAGAGAGAGAGAGAGAGAAATAAAGAGTGGGAACGTTTCGAGAGTGTTTCTGTCTATTCTCTATCTATCTATCTATCTATCTCTCTTTCTCTCTCTCTCTCTCTCTCTCTCTCTCTCTCTCTCTTTATCTGGTTCTCGCTGTCTTTCTCTATATCGTGTCAGACTGCGATATATGTAGATATATCGAGAGAAATTGGCAGGTTCGCGCGTGAAAGAGCGTGAATTCGTGCAATTTCCAGTTTCCAATAGTAACCGATAAAGTACGATGAACTCTTTATCTAAATACGTATCGTGTATTACGATTGACGATAAAAACGATGATAGTCCCGTTCAATGGAATATTAGTTTCATTTAGGGCACGAAAATATATGCTGGCCCGAAATTTTTTTCGTCCTTTTATGGATCTTTTTTTCTTTTTTTTTTTTTTTCTACTTTCTCTTTCTTCTTTTTCTTGATAGTAGAAGTTCAATCTTATATGGGAGTATACAAAATTTGGTTTAGAAAAAAAAAAAAAGAAAAGAATAAAAAATGGCCGGTAGATTCGAGTTTTTCTTTTACTTTATCGCTTTTTTATCGAAACGAAAGGAAGGTGGAAGGAAGCGGGGATGGTCAGGATAAATATATGCTGAGTATTTTAATTGATTCATTTGTTTGTTTATTTATTTATTTATTTATTTATTTGTTTATTTTTTACTTATTTATTTATTCTGAGAGAATTTAACTTGGCGGTGTACATTTTTAAATAAGTATAAAGGTATAATCGTATGCTTGAAAATAAAACTAGTAATTATAGAAAAACTTTGGCGATTTAATACGAAATTTTTTTTATTTTATGTTATCGCTAATTAAGTGTAATAAATTGAAAAGCAAATAAGTTTACGTGATTCCTAATTAAGTGATAATTCAAAATAATACGGAATTTTATAAGGTTTCTAATTAAACGATAATCTAACAGAGAAATAAGTTTCATTGAGTGTTAATCAAACCATAATATGAATAAAAAAAGGGAACACGTAACTAATTTTACATGCTAATTATTATACTAATTTAATAAATTTTCCTCCCAAAGATTAACATTTACAAAATTTTTAATTCTATTTCTTAGAATTCTTTCATCAATTTTTGATGTATTTAATTCGACAGATAATATTGATCAATAATATCGATAAATAAATAAATCTTTCTGTCGAGAATTGATATCCTTGAAATATTTAATTATATTATATATATATATATACACACACACAGCACACAGCATGTATGTATGTATAAATGTATGTATGTATGTATGTACATATGTATATAAGTCCATTATATCAAAAATAATTAAATTTAAATATATCTCGCATGTCACAATGTGTATAGATCAGATATATTCAATTAATAATAATACAAATGAAACATTAAATATATCGAGCTGATTAGTAAAAAAAAAAAAAAAGTAAGAAAGAATCAATCTTTGAACAATCCATATTATATCTAGTTACGGCTTTAAATAATCTGATATATCATTTAATGGTTAGTAACGTTACGTTTATCATTCTCTCTCTTAGTCTATTTAAATAGAGAGATAGAGATAGAAAATGTAGTCAGTCTCTTCTTCTCAAGCTGCTTATACCCAGTGAGAGATACACGGTATGTAATTCCGAATTGTTTGTCCAACTGCTAACTAGTTTTCTGAACAGACTGCTGTTGGCACGATTTTGAACTAGTACGATAGTCAAAAGGAATTAACGTGCAACTATAACAGTGGCTTTTCCATAGAAGAGAGAGAGAGAAAGAGAGAGAGAGTTCCTGAATCCTTCGACTTCCTATTTTCTTATTTTTATTTTTCCCATTTTCGTCGTTCCATTTAATTAAGTATTATTACGCTCAACAATAAATTCTAAAACAATACGAATCGTATATGCAATGATAATTATAAAAAAGAAATGAAATAGAAATTGTTCGTAAATTCGTATCGGCGAGATAATAAAACCATTTAACATATATGAATGTACGACTATTAATTGATTAATTGACGAATAATCTTCTTGATCTAATTCACAATTATTAGGATTAACAACTAACGAAAATTATGCTATTTATTGGGTCAGTATTCGTGAACGATTGAATTTGATACGTATATCAAACATTTACACTTAATTATTTATACTGACCAAAATATTCATATGTGTGTGTGTGTACCAACTACACTATATATATACTACATTATACTACACTGTATATATACTATACTGTATATACTACAATATATATATATATATATATATATATATATATATATATATATATATATATATTGGATCAGTATTTTCAAGTATTTGATCAGTATTTAATATAAGAGCGCCCAACCCTTGACACTTTTTACACCGATAAAAAAAATATATATATATATATATATATATATTCACTACGATGACCATTTATTTTACAAAATACTTACGATTAATCAATAAAGATACTATGACTACAAATAAATAGAAGAATCGATTACGATGTACGAACCACACGAAGATAATATTACACAGTAAGTGTATTAACGTTAAAGTTTCGAGGATGATGCTTGAAAGTAGACGATAAAACGAGGAAGAGAAGAAAAAGAGACCAAACAAAAAAGGAAAGTATCGTTCTAAAAGGTGTCGAGCCAAGGAAATCGATCGTTGTAATCCAGTTTTGAAATCATAGAGAGACAGCGAGAGGACGTAACCACAAACGACGGTTCATATCGGTTGTCGCAGGACAATTGAATGTCGATTTCCCGGCGGGACAATCGGCGATTCCATCGAATCGTAATACCATACCTAGTGTATACACGATGTACATCCTGTACACTAGCAGACTGAGTGTGCCCTCGGAGGTGGATATCAACGGTGCTAACGCGTCACAGGATGAATCACCACCGTCGCTGAACTACACATTTGCGAGATTTCAATCTCTGACTCTGGATACTGCTGTTAGTTGTAGTACGGAATACGACGAGTCTCATTGGTGAACCCGATCAGACAATTTTGCGATCGATCCCATTTGAAAATATTTCTTCGATTTATTACCACAGAGTAAATCCTTCGATTTATTAACTTTCCGAACGCGCACGATCTTTACGACGGTATAACTATTTTTTTTTTCTTTTTTATGTTTTCGATCAAACGACCTCTTGATTTTATTTTTTCTCTTTTTTTTTTCTTTCTTTATTTCTTTTTTTTTTTTTAGAGAAGTCAAAAGGATTGGTTTACCAGCTGACGCGTAAAAAAATATTCTCTTGAGAAGAATTGCTATTGGTTGGAAAGTAAAGGTCGCTTTTTGCAACCTTTTTTTTTTATTCTGGGTCTGCAGTGAAAATTTAAATAACGCATTTTGAAGACACATATTATATCGTATGTGTGTCTGTGTGTGTGTGTGCGTGTGTGTGTAGGTATGTATGTATGAATATCTATACGGTAAAAATTTTATCGAGATCAGTTGGTGCGGAACCAAACGACAGGCGTCGAAAGGAGTAAAAATCTGCAACAAAAGTCGCGAAAACTGCGATTTTCATCATTTTTAAACGTTTGCAGCTAACAGAAACGTTGATCGATTTCAGATGAAATTTTCAACATATACGTATATAAAGAAAATAAATCTTCAAAGTGGGTGATTGAAATTTTCATTAAAGGTTCGGATAGAAAAAAAAAAAAATGTTGTAAAAAGCGACCTTTACTTTTTTTTTCTTCGTGACTCCAACGATCACAATAGCAATTTTTTTCAAAAAAATATCTCTCTTACGCGCCACATAGTAAACCTAAATCCTTCTGACGTCTCTAAAAAAAAAAAAAAAAAAAAAGAAAAGAATAAATCGAGTCGTTCGATCGAATCTTAACAAATTTATTCTATTTTAAATAACAAACGTGAGTTTTGTTCTTTATTGTATCTCTTTTGTTCTTTACGGTTATCATTTCGTTCTATGAATTTTCAAATTTCGATTTTATTTCGTCTAATGGGACGTACAGAGAAACGAAAAGATATGCATTTTGTTATAAAATGTCGAATTACATTTCATAAATAATAGGACTGATGAAGTTTAATTGTAACATTAATCTGTAATTAACGTACGCGAATTTGGAGAAGAAAATTTCTGTGATAGATCTGAACATGCGAATTTAGTAGCTACTGAATAATCAAAACGATGAGATCTTTTTTTTTATGAGAATTAATCAAATATCACGAGCAATCAAATCTTGATATTAAATTCTCAATAAAATTTTGACGACCGATGATAATATATTAAGAATTATTATTTTTGTGTCACCACCATCGTGTCATTGAAAAATTATATGAGAACATCTCACGTAAAATTTTGTTAATTATTCTTCAATTCATTATTAAAATTTATGTCGAAGTTAATTATTTACGAGAATTCTATCGATCGATCAATTTTTAAGATGGGGAAGAAAAGCATAAAAAAGGAATAATATAAAATCGGATATCTCGAGAGATTTCAATGATAATAGTTCGATAACGGTTTAATATAGAACTAAAATTGTTCCCAACGGTTTGTACGTACCACCCAGTATTCAAACGTAACTAATTTGTAATGTATTTTATTATGAGAATTGCCCTGTATTAACATACGTCGGATATAAAAATAACGATTTTCAATAATCATGCAGACGCTTTGAGTGAGTCATTCGTAAGAAGTTAGAATGGATCTAACAAAATTTGTTTACTCGCTCTCTAGACATTTACTACGATTTCTGTGATAATAATACTTATCAGAAGTAAATAGGAATAGTTCTATGGACCGTAGGGAAAAGGTCGATGCGTGCTAAGAGTAACACGAGGACTTCCATCCTCCGGATCCGGAAGTGGAATAAGGAGATATGAAACCGTGGAAGTCATATTTCGGATTGAGTTTGGTCGTGAGATAGGTAGATGGGTAGGTAGGTAGGTAGGTAGGTAGATAGGTAGGTAGGTAGATAGGTAGGTAGTGTGGCGGGTTATCGAGTAGAAGGCTTGGTCTTCGAACGTGCCACTGTTAACAGTTTCCGGTAGAGTTAACAAGGTTTCAAATCCGTAGCGACAAGGTGAAGTGTGCAGGACAATAGGACAACATTATGGCCTACTTTCTGTGGGAAAGTTAAACCTATACCTTTTCAAGCAATTCTGTAGATGTATTGTATAGTATTATATATATATATATATCTTCTACAATTCTATCTGTGAGATACCCAGTCACCAGACCGCATCATCTTCCTTGTGTTTCTAATTGTCCTGGTATCAGCGTGACTTGACTGCTAGATGGAGTAACTTTATTTGATCAAAGCACGTCCTAACCGTACCGATCATTTTCAGCCAATCGCAAATGTCACGATAGATCTCGCTATCGGTAAAAACGTTTTCTTTTATATCCCGTAGATAACCCATTCCTATATATCATCGTATTGTTATTTGAAGTGTCTAGGATTATTTTCTATTCGACATTGTTATACGAATCATCCGTGATCCTTTATAATATCGAAATGGTCGGATTCAAAGCCATCAATTGTCAGAATTGTCTCTCTTCCTGTTAACCGATATCAACGAGTTTTATTATACGTATCACTTTCTTCTTCTTTTTTCTTTTCTTTTTTCTGTTCCTTTTTTTTTTTTTTATTTTTTTATTTCATCCTTGAAACATCCAGGTTAGCTAAGATAATATTATCCGTCAGAATTGTCATAGTGAAATATCTTTTTCATTGCTGTGATTTTTTTTTTTTAAAGTTCAATAACGTAATGACATGTTAGTGATTTACTTTGATCTTGACCACTCTGTACAGACTTTTAACTATCAAACATATAACCTCTCTCTCTCTCTCTCTCTCTCTCTATATATATATATATATATATATATATATATATATATATATATATATATATATCTTTGGATGAAACTTTTTCTTACTATCACTTACACGAAATTATTTCACATTTGTATAGCAGTCGTTTTTTCATCTATATTTCTTTTCTCTCTCTCCCTCTCTTTCTCTCTCTCTCTCTCTTCTTCATGTTTAACTTGTTAAACTCCTGCAGATTAAGTAAGCCAATACGAACTCAATCCACTTTGATGTTAGCTATTCCAATTCGATAGAGCCTCAAAGTTAACAAATTCGGAGTGCAAAAGGCAGAGAAGTTAGGAAGTTGGCTTGAAGCGATGTATTCGCTTGGCGTAACCAAGAAGATGAGTCGAACTTCTGTTTTCTCTGTAAGAGCAAAACAAGACAGAGGAAGAGACGGAGAAAGAGAGATAAAAAGAAAGAGAGAGAGAGAGAGAGAGAGAGAGAGAAAGAAAGAGATAAGAAATAGCAGGTAAACAGCAACGTGCTGTTTACGTTAAACAGCGTCGCGTGTCCAATGAAAGCTCGATCGATAGCTCAAGCTCGCAAGCTTCCGTTCACCACGAAAATGAGGTTGAGGGTTTGGTTGCTCGAAGGGGAGGGTTGGACTCGCGTAAACTTGGCTCGAGCGCTTTCGTAGTTTCATTAACGCGAAGGACTTAAGCGGCCTAGTACGGAAGATACCGCTAATTCGAATTAAGTCGAGCAAAGCCACTCTCTCTCTCTCTCTCTCTCTCTCTCTCTCTCTCTCTCTATCTATCTATCTATCTATCTATCTGTTTGTCTGTCTCTCTTTCTCTCTCTCCTTCTCTCTCTCTCTCTCTCTCTCTCTCTCTCTCTCTCTCTCTCTCTATCTCTGTCTCTATCTCTATCTCTCTCTCTGTCCCTCACTCTCTTACTCTCTCTTCGAGCGAATATAATGCGTTTAATTAACCGATGCAGTCGCAAGCAACCGAATTTACCAGGAAGATCTCATTCTTCTTCCACGTATATCGATCCTCGAACCATTCATTTCTCTGAATTCGTACAAAACGTTCGAGTGGATTAGTTATTTAAATGTTATTTCTCGCAATAAACGATTGTTATTGTCTCAGTTGAAAATTAACGTGATAATATAGACGTAAGTTTCCTTGCTTGATAAAGTAAGTAAATCTTTTAGTAAAGATTATATCTCTATAGGAAGTAATGTTTATAAAGCGACACGTAGTTTAACGTTCATCCGTTTTTAAGATATTTTTAATAAGATACAAACGTAATATCAAAGACGATTCGATAACAATTTATTTTAATGTTAAACGACTATATTATTTTTAAAATTTTGTACGTTTGAAGGATTTAAAAATGATTACTTAGTATTTCAATTAATTATATATAAATGTAATACAGTATATATACATAAACACATACACACACACACACACACACACACACACACACACACACACACAAGTAATTTTCTCTTTCAATCTGAATTCATGATATTGCAAGTGAGAAACTATAATGAACGAGCTACTAGGGTGCCGACAATCGCGATCCACGATAATTGTGATTGATTCGGTAAATACGATCGATGTCGCTGGGCGTTCAAGATAATTAACGTGGCGTGGACAATGATACGATATATGTATGTGTATGTGTGTATATGGTGTGTGTGTGTGTGTGTGGGCGCGCGCATGAGAGAGAGAGAGAGAGAGAGAGTTTGCGGTTGAATCCAACTGGAAATTGGGTTAAGCCTTTCCTCTTTGATCCATATTATTGCCCTTCTATTCGTTCGAACAATAAAAATCAGTCGAAGACAAATGAAGATCTTATTAAATATGTCATTGTAATTTAATTATTTATTATTATTAAGATTATTGATTCATTAAGGGACATTTCGTGATATACAATATTTTTTGTAATTCATTAAAAAAAAAATATATATATATATACTTCGAAGAATTCACGTTGACTTATTTTTATGTTAAACATTTAAAATTGTTATTTATAACACGAAATCGAGTACATGTGTGTGCGTGTGAATGCGCGCAAGTGTGATAATAACAAAGTATACAAAAATTGAAAAATGATTACAAATTTACTTTATAAAACTAGGAAATAATAATAAGTATATATCTAATTAGTATAGGTATATATACATATATATATATAATTTATGTATGTATGTATATATATATATATACACACATTTCAAAAAGGGATAATAATTTTACGATTGGATTTAAATTAAAAAAAAAAAAGGAAATGAAACGATAAGAAAATTAAAGATAAGAACAAAAATTGAACGATTGATGCAAAATTTAAGGTGTGTAACATCGACGTAATAATAACCGCGTCGACTTATATTATTAATGAGAGATTCCTCTATGAAGAGAGTAGGAGAGCGGAAATTATGTTCTTACTATTCGTCTTCTTCCTCTCAGTCGGATATTCTCACAGATTTCCGTGAATTTTCAGTGAACACGCACGTATTCCGCATTTACACGTTTCAAAAATAAAAAGAATTTAGTCTACGTCGAAATTCTCTCACTCTCTCTCTCTCTCTCTCTCTCTCTCTATATATATATATATATATATATATATATATTTTTTTTTTTTCACTATTTATCTATCTTTATCCCTTTCTCTCTATCTGTACTATTTTTTCCGTCTTAAATTCTACAATTTCTGCAAGCAATATCTTCCCAGTAAATTTACTATAGATCACACATAATTTTTAATTCGTTTAATTTACGTTTCTTATCATTGTTTTCTTAATTATATTATTGTTTATGTCTAATTATTATTTTGTTTGTTCTATTAATTGCGACCACGTTAATTTTTATCTGGCTTTCTTTTTTTTATCTCATTAATTATTGATTTTCATTGTAATATGTACATATAATACATGATATATATATATATATATATATATATACACATACATAGAAATGTAAATATAATACGTAAAATTCACTGTGAAAAAGAGAAAAGAAAAAAAAGCTTTGAATCTTATCCGATGATATCGGAAATGATATCTGAAGACCAAATTTTATTCGTCAAATCTGGATATTTGTCTTTTGCCTTTACGGAGACTACTTTAAATCATTATATTATACAACAGCTTAGGTTAACCTTCCCATAAACGTTTATTTGAACTATAAAATAGATGAAAAGTAGTACCTGTCGGATATATACATATACATACATACATACATACATACATACATATATATATATATATATATATATATATATATATATATATGTATATATGTATGTATGTATGTATGTATGTATGTATGTATGTATGTATGTATGTACGTATGTATAAATATATATGTTATATACCGGAAAATAACCATAACAATATCGTTTGATAAATATCGTTCTTTTTTATTTGTTCCCCTTTACTCTCTCTCTCTCTCTCTCTCTCTCTCTCTCTCTCTCTCTCTCTCTCTCTCTCTCTCTCTCTCTCTCTCTCTTCTCTTTCTATTCCGCTTTTTTATTCATTCATTCATTTATTCTCTCTCTTTTACAATCTCCCTCTTTTTTGTTTTTTAATCATTCATTTTACCTCTCTCTCTCTCTCTCTCTCTCGCTTGTTTTTTTTCATTTTATTTCATTCATTTTCCATCTCTTTTTTCCTCGATCACTTTCTTTGTCTATTTTATTCGGGCAAATATAGTTCTGAAGAGGAAAAAGGATTCACCTTATTTCGCATACACTTTTCGATTCGACGTATTTCAACGTATATCAGGCAAACTCGATCTCGAAGTTTATCGAGGCCCTTTCAGCCTTTTGCTATCTGGCCGTTTTATTTCGCCGAGTGCACTGTGTACACCGCGAAACAGTCATATACGGTAGTTCACTGCTTTCCTATATTGTCTTGGCAAATTGACGCTCAGGTTTCCTGAAATCAAAGTATGGGGAATATACGAGTCTCTCTCTCTCTCTCTCTCTCTCTCTCCATCTCTCTCTGTCTCTCTCTCTATCTCTCTCTGTCTCTCTCTCTCTCTCTCTTTATCTCCCTCTCTCTCTCTCTTCTTATCCCTTTATATCTCTATCTCTCTTTCTCTTCCTTTGATTTATTCTATTTGTAAAAATGTCTTTTAACAATTATTGAAGGGTATAACGCTCGATATCGAATCGATATCGAATTCTCGAATTTATTTTAAAGTACAAAGATGAATATTAGTTAACTGTTATTCTTTAGAATTCAGTTTCATATTTGTTTTTATAGATTGATATATTTGTTGAATTTCTATTTGCAATGTAGCTTAGAACTTTGGATTTTTAGATCTATGATTTTATTCGTCAATTAATTTTATTTCTTTTTTATTGTTTCGGCAAATATCTTGCCATATAGCAAATACTAATAATGATAATAGATAGATAGATAGATAGATAGATAGATAGATAGATAGATAGATAGATAGATACTTTTATTCTTCCCCTCAGGGATTGAAGGCGCTTTTTCAGAAGAGCGTACCCGAACCTCTTACAACAACACATAAACCTTTCACTCCCACAACTCTTATGCCTGTATAATAATGATATTATTTTCTTAATAATAATAATAATAATAATAATAATAACAACGATATAACACGTCAATTGGCAAAATTGTTTACGTATACCTATTTTACGAAAGTATGTAATTTTTAAGCATAGGTTCATTTGTTGAATTAGCGTTGTTAATCTAAAGCAATAAGATGGAACATTGGATATTTGGATCTATGATTTATTTGTCAATTAATTCTTTTTATTTTTTTCGCCATAAATATTTACGAATAATAAATAATAATAATGATAAGAACGATAATAGCATTGATACTATCGATCGAGATTACGTCAATTAGTGAAATTGTTGCTTGTTACTTACAGTTTTTAAGAAGAAAGAAGACTAGAGTCAATTAGAGTTTAAGTGTTAAATAGTTCTAACGTATACATATACATACATATATTACATAGAAGTATATTTTATATGTATCCTTTATTTTCAAATATATTTGTCAGGCAAAATTAAGCTTACATATATTTTTTTTCGAACGACTATCGCCAATCACAATAAATAACGTACAATAATAACAATAATAATAACAATAATAATAATAAAAAATAATAATAATAATAATAATAATGCCGCTGAGTTTGCTAGACACGACGGGAAAAATGTATGAGCATCTACTTCGACCAAGACTGACAGACGCAATACGGAACGCGGAAGGCCTCTCGAACTAACAGTTCGGATTTAGGAGACGCCAATCAACGATTGGGGTTGTCCAGAGGGTGGTTGAAGTATTCCAAGACACAGACAGACACTGCTATGCTTCATGCCCTATCGTGTTGCTTGCGACACTAGACTTTAAGAACGCCTATAACTTGGCCACGTGGGTGGACAATCTGGAATCGCTGAAAAGCGACTATAGGATCTCAACACACTTGTTCCAAGTAATGAAGGACTACCTACAAAATATACGGATAATTTACGAGATAACCGAAAGACAAGTGACAAGACAAATAACCGCGGGGGTTGCTCAAGGATCTGTACTCGGACCGGACCTGTGGAACGGGATATACGACAGCCTGCTCAGACTGGAGTTCCCGACCGGTGTAATCCTCGTCGCATACGCCGATGACGTAGCAACGGTGATCGTCGAGCGCACTCCAGATCTGACGCAGTTAGACTGAACCGAACGATGAAACGAGTTGGGCGATGGACGACAGAACACTGCAACTACCAACGGAGAAGATGGAACTTGTTTTTATGACAAGGAAACGTATACAGACGAAACTACCGATAAAGGTCGGGACAGACGAGATCGATTCCAGAGGGGAAGTCAGGTATCTGAGGTAACCCTGGATACAAAGATGACCTTCTGGCCTCGCATACAGAAAACAGTTAGTAAGGCGGCGGAAAGGACAGTATCGCAGAGCCGATTTATGGCGAATACGAACGGACCGAGACTAAACGGAGACTACTAATGGCGACGACACACCCGATCCTACTGTACGGCGCGGAAATCTGGACAGATTCCTTGAAACACAAAAAATACCGACACGGGTACTTCAGACGGTATTTGTATCACAGGAACAAACAGTACAAACACCGGACTGCAAGTACTGTGATCACGAACAGGACGACGCTGAACATATGTTTTTTAATAGTGATCGCTGGACAGATCCTAGACAAAGATTGAAGATGACTGTGGGGAACATCTCACCAGACAACATCGTCGAGGTGATACTCCGCGGGAAAGAACAGTGGCGATTAGTCACCACGTATGTACAGTTCATTCTGGATGGGAAAATCGCAGATGGCTGTTTAACATAAAAGAACTGGAGCAACAGGAAGGACGACAGAAAGACAGCAGCGAGCCAAAAAGGCGAAGACAAGGGAACCTAACTTGAAGCAATGTAAAAACAGTCCTAAGCTAGAGCCCCGACAGGGTAGGATGTGTTTTAATCGGTAATACAGGAGTGAGTTCGACACTAGGGAAAAGATACTGCACCTGTGCGTAAATGCGTTTCACCTCCTACATTAAGAAAAAAGAAAGAAAAATAATAATAATAATAATAATAATAATGGCAGTATCTATAATAACTGGAATGGATAGAATGATAGAAAACATATAACAACTTTTCACTTATCCTATAACAGACTATTTTACTTGAATCTATGTGACAGAAAGGCGTTAAGGCAAAGACAGTAATAAAAAAGAGAAATAAAAAGAAAAAGATAAGAGAGAGAGAGAGAGAGAGAGAGAGAGAGAGAGAGAGAAATGAAATAGATTCGACCGAAACATTACATTCGTCAGATGAGATATAACCCCATATCGCAAATCGTAAAATTTTTCGTTGTGATATTACTACCCTATTACCAGAAGCAACCCCAGCTCTATGTTGTTAAAAAAAGAATATTCTTTCTATTTACATTTTCCGTTTGGATTTTCCGTATCGGAGGCTTTAAAATCCCCCGTCTCTCCTCGTTCTCTCTCTCTCTCTCTCTCTCTCTCTCTCTCTCTCTCTCTCTCTATCCATCTCTGCCTCTCATCCATCCTCCTCTGTTCCTTCTCATCTCCTGTAACATCGGACAATCATCGTCGGAGCGTATCGGACGTGAAATTTACAACTTCGTCATAAAATTTACCGTTGACGGCTACGTTACGAGCTCGTTATTACGTAGAATATGGTCGTGTGGCTGTTGCAATCGTTAACCAATATTCTCTGTCACTCTATCACTCTCTCTCTCTCTCTCTCTCTCTCCCTCTCCCCCCCCCCTCTCTCTCTCTCTAACACTCCATCACTCTATCACTCTATCACTCTCTCTCTCTCTCTCTCTCTCTCTCTCGCTCGCTCTCTCTCTCTCTCTCTCTCTCTCTCTCATTTTAGATCTATCCATCTATCTACCTAGTAAAGCCCAACGGCGATTCGTTAACCGCAATCGAGTCGCAAACTTTGCACCGTCCAGATGTAATTTTCACTGCTATCTACTGGCAGTTTGTGATAGATTTCTCGGAATAGTCGAGGATTCGTTTTATTCTAATTCGTTTGGATTAATTAAACGTGTAATTTAACTTACGAATATAGTTTACCCGTGCCCCCGTCCATCTGTGACTCTCCGTATTACTGCATGGATAAGTGTGCGTCGCTTAAATTGCATCAATTTTTATTAATCCGTAACAATTTCTTTTTCTTTCTTTTTTTTTTTCTTTTTTTTTTTCTTTTGTTTTCTCGTCGCGAATAATTTCAAGAAACTACGATTTTATTGCGGCATTATATAGAGACGCCACTATACAGAGATTATATTGTTTATTTCGAATTTTCAAAATATTGAAATTAATCTATGCGAGTGAAGTTACAATGAATTTTTTTTTATGGAAAAGCGATTATCGTAATAAAATAATAATAAAAATAGCAATAATAATAATAATAATTATAATAATAATGATAATAGTAACGTAATAATAACCGTAACAATACTGTGAAAATTGTAATGACGAAGGTGGAGCAAAATGTTGCAATACCAATGAAACATTAAGTCATTCTTGATTCTTTAATACAAACCAATCATTAGATTTGTACATAAACTATTTCATTAATTATAAGAATAATTATTTTTTCTATTATAATTGTCAAAACAAGAAAAAGAATCATATTAATTAAACCACTAATTTCACGCCTCCCTGTTAATATCTTTTATATCATTTGATAATTCACAAGAAATTTACGTGTAACAAAAATAGAAGAAAAAAAAAAAAGGAAAAGTATTTGAAAAACTCAACAAAGAAAAAAAGGGAAGAGCAAAGCAAAGAGAAATAATGTCGAAAAGAAGATGCTCTCAGCAGAAGCTGAGAGAGTTTCGATTAATTAATATTTGTGCAATCACGGTATTGCCTTCTGTTAACTCTCTCTCTCTCTCTCTCTCTCTCTCTCTCTCTCTCTCTCTCTCCCTCTCTCTCTCTCTTTCTCCTCTTTTTCTCTTTCTCTCTCAGGTACCTCATAAGACCACTCTCAGAACGATTTCTCCGTGGGATACAAATGAATGAATGAAAGAGAGAGAGAGAGAGAGAGAGAGAGAGAGAGAGAGAGAGAGAGAGAGAGAGAGAGACAGACAGACAGACAGACAGACGGAGAGAGAGAGAGAGAGAGAGAGAGAGAAAAAGACAGAGAGAACCCAGTGGATTTGCTTGCAGCAAATGCTTTCGCATGGCTTGCGGTACGTGCTTGCGTCAGCATACGCACTTTGGTACCGGTGTTTGCACCAGCGAACACTCAAAGGGTTTCCTGGCATCATGGAAGGGATCAGCTGAATCATCTGTAAGGTCGTGAAAGACGAATGCCTTAGGTACGTAGGGGGATAATTTCTGTCTCAAAGTTGCGACGACTACTAGAAAAGGAAGGGTGGTTGCTATAGGTTGAGAGTGTGAGGTTGAGGTTAGTACGGGAAGGGAAGGGAAGGGAGAAAGAGGATGGGGAGAAGGGAGGGGAGAGGTTAAAAGTGGCGAGAATCGAAAGGAGGACTCTCGAAAAGCGTTGATACATATATGGATCCACGATCAAAGCAATCCGATCGTAAGTTAATCAAGTATCACGACATTTTCCACCTTTCAAAGGTGAATTCATACATAATATATATGTATATATACATGTGTGTAAGTGTGGGTGTTCGTGTTTGTGTGTGTATACACACTTTTGTTTCTAGTTGTCTAACGATGCAGGTTCTTGCTTTTCGAGTTAGTTACATTTCATACGAGGATATACTACTTGGATGCCTTTAGAATGAATTTAATACTACTTCGTGTGTAAGTAAAACACTCGTGATTACATGTACTTTAGATTTGTTTAAACATTCATAAGATTTTGCATTAATTGAGAAATAGGTACATAAGAATATTATTGATATTGTTATCGTCGATGTTGCCGTAATTATTATTACATGTAATCATTTCTGAATATTCGCATATTTGTTGTTGACAAAAATAATAATAATTATAGTAGTAATAATTATTATTAATATATTTATTTATAATGATTATTAATAATAATAATATAATTATAAAAATATATTATTATTATTATTATTATTATTATTATTATTATTATTATTATTATTATTGTTATTATTATTATTATTATTATTATTGTTAAATAGAACCATTGTTGTTATTATTATTATTATTATTATTATTGGATTTATGCAAAAGTTCATCCCATTTTTAATACAAAAATCGAAGAAAATTTTTATTTACTAACAATAGTAAATTTTATTTATTAAAAATAGTAAATATAATTTTTCTTTATTTTATTTATAAAATGTGGGACGAACTTTTGCAGTAACTCAATATTGTAACTTTTAAAAATATTTACCATTATTATTACAAAAATGTTCAACAACAATTACAATGATAACGATAACAATAACTATTATTAGTACTTTTTGTTTATTAGTATAGATTTCAATTATTACAATGTTAATTGTTATAATTCATTGTTATTTACGGTTAGGTTAATTCCTTTAGGAAAAGTGATCAGAGAATAAGCATGACAAGTTTTCAAGTTGACATTTTATCACTTTCATTTTATGAGGATCGCATTTAAATAAGACAGTTAACGAAATACGAGAAAGATTTGTTGTGGAAACGTTTGCAACGCGAACACATGACGTAATAACGGACTGTTAATGGCATCGTAATCGCGATCAGAATAGGATCAGTATTATAGTTGGAAACATCAATGAAAATATATGTATGTCTGATGGAAAGCTAGTTCTCCAATAATTTTATATCAAATCAAAAATGTCATTTTATTTTATAATATAAAACGCGTACACCAAATGATGTAAGTAATTTATTATAAACTTTTCATCTCTTTCTATGTCGAATTGAAATAAAACAAAACGAGATTTGAATTTATTTACGATAATACAATTAAAGTTTTAAATTTAACACTGAGAATTTTTACCAATCAAATTTACATTATGTGTTTATACGTGACCGTGATGTTATATCGATCGGTTACTTTAATCGAGTTTGTTTACATTTGTTAAAACTACTTCGTACGATCATCTTCTCAGTTATCGTTCGTCCTTCGCTGAATAACAACGTAGACGACGGAACAGATTAGGATATACGTAATATACAACAGTTATGATTTATACGCAACGATTTAATTTGGAAGAAATTCTGTAAGTATATTAAATTTAATTAATAACAACCGTAATATAATTAATATAATTATTTATATATTATAATGTCGAAATTATAAATCGTGTAAATATCATTTTAAAATTTGCGAGATAAGTATATTAAACGTATATGTACTTAATGTATTCTAACCATTTATACGTAATAATCGTCTATAAATTCCAATTTCAATTGTAATACGTATTAATCCAATATACGCTGATTATGAACACATAGATTAGGTTCTACATTATAAGGTAAATCGAAATGTGTGTGTGTGTGTGTGTGTGTGTGTGCGCGCGCGCGTGTGTGTGTAATAACAAATATGTGATCAATTTAATTTGTCTCATTTTTTTTAAATTTACAATTAAACAACATGCATAATTACTAACATATATATATATATATATATATATATATATATATATATATATATCATTCGTTTGCCTTTTATTTCTCAATGCTCTCATTTTGTACTCATTTTTTTTTCTTTCTACTATCGATATTTCCTTTCGTACTTTTTAATTACATCAGTGCATTACGAAGAAGGTATGGAAACGTGATCTTGTAACGAAACGCAGCACATGTTACAGACGCGAAGTGATTAATGCTATTTCTCTCTTTCTCTTCCTCTGTCTCTCTCTCTCTCTCTCTCTCTCTCTCTCTCTCTCTCTCTCTCTCTCTCTCTCTCTCTCTCTGTATCATGGTGACAAGTACGCATATATTTAATCCCATTCACATCTGTTCTATGTTGATATCGAGAGGATAACATTTATGATCAAACTAATGAGCATACACTTGTAAATCTTTGTCAAATTTTTTATTTACTTCTTTAGTTTATCTTCTTTTTTTATTTTACTCTAATTTTATTCCGATTTAAAATCCGATTTTGATTTAATATATCCTATTTGTCTATTTTCATTGCCCAACACGTTATTACTATAATACATTCTCTCTCTCTCTCTCTCTCTCTCTCTCTCTCTCTCTCTCTCTCTCTATCTCTCCTTCTCTCTCTAATGTTTTTATTATTATCTTCAATATCCATGTATACACTTATTAATTATTATTAAGTTAATTCTATTATGTCATTATGTCAATCCATCGAAGAAATAAAATACTCTACTACATTTTTATCATTAACGATACAAATATTATAATTATCTTGACATTAATCAAAAGCAATTAAAATGATTCAGAAAGAACAATCTAAAAATTTCTATTCTATAATACATTCATTAGAATATATCAATCCTTCTAGAAATACAATAACATACTACTTTCTCTCTTTCTCTCTTTTTCTCTCTACCATTAACAAATACCGGATATCGGAATGATCTCGTTATTACCGAAAACCAATAAGGATTAACTGAAATTCTGATTTTACCTCTTCCCTCACCTCACTCACAAAAAAACCGCACATACTCTCCTTCCCCGCTGCTTTCCCTCCCTCCCCCCCCTCCACCCCCACCCCAATCCGCCCAAAAAAAGAAAGAGAAAACTACAACCAAAGCTAAATCCAAATCCAATTTATCTTACAATAGAATCAGATAAATCATGCTCATCAATCAGACAGCATATAGAGCCCAATTATTCGATGGTAATTAAGTTCGTAAAGTGTAGCAAGGTCTATAAAGTCTGAGTAAGTCTGGTCGCATGAGGACGTGGTATAGAATGAATGAATGTGTGTGTGTGTGTATGTGTGTGTGTGAGAGAGAGAGAGAGAGAAAGACAAAGAAAGAGAGAGTGAGAGAGAAAGAGAGATGCACGACTTTTGATGGTATTAGTATCTACAGTAGGGAAACTAACAGTAGAATTTCATTGTGTTGGTAATACGTGGTAACGTTAGCCGTTACTTGGTGTCGGTGGTGGATGGTTTGGATAGAAGGTTCTTCGTGGGTTCCGGACTGATGGAGCTGTTCTGGAATTATACACGGGGTTAGCCCTGAAAACCGGCCGGTAGACAGCTTTTGCCCCCGGAAACTAATTTAACTCTCGCATCCTCCGTAACCCCCACTCCTTACTCTCTCTCTCTCTCTCTCCCTCTCTCTCTCTCTCTCTCTCTCTCTCTCTCTCTCTTTGTCTTTCTCTCTCATACCATCAACAGCACTAATACTATCTAACCTGTTGGTAGTCCGAGAGGAGTACTGTGTTTGTACTATTCGCATCCCTGTCCAACTAAATTTCGACTGCTAAACATACACGGGTTTTAACCTACCTTGTGTTAAATCGTCCGGAGAGAATCTACCATATTATGGGATTAGGAAAGAAAAAAAAAGAAGGAAAAGAATAAGCAGGAGCAACAAGAATGTATGTCGAGTCGAATGGTAGAGCTTGTTGCTCTGGTGTAATTGAATCTAGTGTTAAAGCAGTTAAGAAAAAGTGTGATGCAGGACACCCGGTATGTTTGATTTGATTTCGTCGATTGAACGAACAGATTGGAGATAGGTGAACTTTTTTTCTTTTTTTTTTCTTCAGAGAGACTTTAAATGGAATTTAAAATGATTCTTTCGGGATGAAAGGTGAGGTGATAGGGGCATAGAATGATAACAGAGTAAATTAGAGGGATAGTGTGTGATCAATAGGCTAATAGATTTGTGATTGTTCTATTACCAAGTTCATAGTAGGTTGAGTTTGCAATTACGGATACGTAATTAACATTTAATGAAGTTGTATATTCATGTATGCATGAATATAATGTCTATCTGGACATAGGTATAGCGTGATAGGTAAAAGATAAGTTTGATCATTGTTAATTAACTACAAATTGGAATAATCAAGAATTTACAGTTAATTTACATGTATGCTGTTTCTGATAGAAAAGAGCAATCAATTTTAAATAATTGTATGGCAAACATATTGTATCGTGTTATTAATCAATGAAAAATATTATCTAAATATCGTGAATCATTTCTAATCTGATTTAATTCAATTTTTATTTCGACTCCCTTATTAATTTAATATTTAATCATTAAATAGATATTGGAGAATAACTTTTCAAAATGACATAATATTTATTACAAATTATTAAAAAAAAAATTTTTAAAGATATATTATATATACTAGATTAGAAAGTATGCTTTTTTTTTTCATTATTCATACGTCAATATTAACTACGATAATTAATAAAGATAATCGACGATTAGATGAATTTTATTTTGTTTTATATTTTTAACTGGTCCAAATCGTTGAATTTTAGAAATGAGAAATAAATTAACGTTTCGCGTAGTGCGTAACAAATAGTAAAGACGTCAAATGCAATTTCTCGGGTGCATTGCACGAATGTAATTGTTTCTCCGTTCTAGCTTCTCTTAGTTTCCAACGCGTTACTTCTAGAGGGGTAAGAGTGGGGTTACTTCTGTGGCGCAGGGTAATGCTATTGGAGCGTGACTGTTTCACCGTCTCCTATCTACAAAGGGCGTAGTATGGTACGATATAATAGAGTTTCGATGAATTTCACCCTAACATCATTTTATTTCTTCTATGTATGTTAAGAATAACGAAATTTGTCTATTCCCACCGTTTATCTATGAATGACGCATCCTCGTATTATTTATTGAATTTTTCTGCTATTCCTTTTTTTCCTTTCTTTTTTTTTCGAAAGAAGGACAGAATAAAATATATCAATGATTATTATTCAAAACATGCTCGTTTCCTAGGGAATAAAATAATATTTTCGATTTTATCGTTCGACATTGTCGCGTGACCTTTTTTTCTTCAATTAATTACATTGATGAGTGAAAGAAAAAAATTGTCTTATCGTGATTAAAAATAATATTTCAACATAGCGGTAACGTTATAAGGAATTATTATTAACAAAACGAATTATTTTGTATATTAACGAAAATATGGTTTTATTTGCTTAGAAATTAATTATAGTTAAACAATTGTAATACGTACTGTATTTTCTGTGCAAAAAAAAAAGGACAAAATTAATAATCGCATTTGATAATTAATTAGTAATTTAAACGAATAGATTTAAAAAATATGCTTTCAATATGAATATAACATGAATGGAACAAAAAAAAAACGAGAAATAATTTCATCGAATTATTAACTATTTTGATACATAGAAGGTCGGAAAATTAGCTAGAAAAAAAAAAAGAAAAGATAAAAAAGTAGAAAAAGAAAAAAGAAGAGAAAGATAAAGAGAGAGAGAGAGAGAAAACGGCTAGTTATTTTCGAACGAAATAAATAAAAATCGTAAAAAAAAAATTCGTCGGAGAAAGAAGAAAAAAGACTAACAAATACGTAACAAGGGAGATATTAAAAACGTAGCAAATACCAATGGTTAATTCGACAAAAATTCCGATCGATTAAACGTTAACCACAACGCGCGTTATTTCGCGATGA
The DNA here is from genome assembly GCA_918808275.2 of Dolichovespula sylvestris. Classification (NCBI taxonomy): domain Eukaryota; kingdom Metazoa; phylum Arthropoda; class Insecta; order Hymenoptera; family Vespidae; genus Dolichovespula; species Dolichovespula sylvestris. Next base: position 3,388,893 of record OU964973.1, read on the forward strand.
AATAGGTAGATCCGAAAGTATTTCGGTGCAATAACAGCATATTCGAGGTTGCCGATATTTTTCTTTTTTTTTTTTCTTTTTTTTTTAATTTATTTCAATTATTTTTCTATGCTTTCATTTTTTCTTTTTACTTCCTTTCTTTACTTCTCTCTTATCCTCTTTTGTTTATTCACCGCCCTATCATTTATTCAACCCCTTTTGTTTCTCCGAAAAAAAGATGAATTGAGTATGTAGTGTATTGTCAGTATTCCATATATGTATATATTTAATGAAAATGTGTATAACGTGGATTGAAATGGAACGATCGATAAGTAAAGTTATCAGTTGATCAACGAATAATAACAACGAATTGTCACTGATTTAAGCAATTTTTCCCCCATTTAGTTTCTACTATCACAGTTTTTTTTCTTTTCACTTGGACGAAATCGTTTTCCTCTTTCCTGACCCTTTCAAACTATCCAATCCTTTTACTCTCTTTCTCTCTCTCTCTCTCTCTCTCTCTCTCTCTCTCTCTCTCTCTCTCTTCTTCTCTCTCTCCTTCTCTTTTTCTTTCTCTTATCCTAAGTGCATCTCCCTTTCGAGAGTAAAAAGTACTGGTGGTGCGTAACTCGAATCGCTCAGGCAGTTTTACAGAATTAAGGATCCATTCACTTTTCATTAACTGGACAACGATCGAAGAGTGAAGGAAGGGCTTGTGAAGGTTGAAGGATATAAAAAGCTACGATATATTTAAGGCTATCGAGATAAACGGTTAAAGATCGTTTATTCAAAATTAATTTGTTTCTATATTACATTAAATGTAGAATCTATTTTTGAATAATACAGATATATATATATATATATTTATTTATTTATTTATTTATATTGTTAATATAAACATTTCTAATAATTTAAAATCTCCTTCTTTTTCTTTCATTATTTTTATAAGTAAATTCAGATATGTATGTATCTGGAATATTATATTTGTTTCTTTTATCTGTCTCTAAAATCGTATAAATCTTTTTCCTCCTTATTCGAATCAACAAAAGAATTTATGTGTGTGTATATATATATATATATATATATATATATATATATATATATATATATATATAATGTATATATTTGTTTTAACCGAATTATTATTATAATATATTATTTACATTTACAAATATAAATATTATTTATTAAATAATATATTAATTGAAATATATTAATTAAATAAAAAGCAAGTATATATATATATATATATATATATAAATATATTTATTAATTGTGTTAATATAAAAATTTGAAATAATAACAAACCTTCTTCCTTTTGACCGATCTATTTCGACACTATAAATAATTTCCTTCATTTTTTGTATAAATAAATTCTTTGGGAATAATTCAAGTCGAATTGAAATTAAATTTTTCGTTCGATTTTAATTCTGTTTATTGTTAAACGATTATTTTTAAAAATATATGTATACTTAATGTAATGTTTTTTCTTAAATATAAAATATCAAATTCCGATTACGGAGACATGAAATTTATTGAATTACGAACGTTTTCAAGCGATAAATCGGATATCATGGTAAGGAGCTTGAGGAAACTACAGACGTCTTCGTTGAGAATACTGTAACAATTCTGATGCGATTAATCGGATTAAAGCCTCACGAGCGATCGGTTCTGTACTATTGTCCCTCGGGAATACTCAACACAAATTTACCTTCTCTCTCTCTCTCTCTCTCTCTCTCTCTCTCTCTCTCTCTCTCTCTCTCTCTCTCTCTCTAATATTTACATATGTGTGTGTGTATTTTGAAGCGGTATTAAATGAACCTCAATAAATTAGATAAATAAAATCGATACATGTCATATTAACTGAATAATATTTTTCTTTTTTAATTCAACAGAACCAATCAGAAATAAAAGTGAACATTAAGTTTTGGCCTGATTATAGATCATAAAAAAAAGTTATAACATGATTTCTTCGTTCTATAGTTGTTAAAATTTTGTAAATATTTTTATTATATCGTATCTATTATTTCAATTGTTGAATTTATTAATTTCTATATAATTATTACTATTATTAAGTAGTATAACAGTATATAATAATATATAACAATAATAAATGGTAATATAAGTAAGCTATTATAATTGATTATAATAGCATTTACTATACAATAATATATTATTAATATATTATTTAAAGAGCCTTCTATCAGAACAGAGAGTTCATCAGAATTATTATGAAATTTAGTGATATTTTTTTTTTATCGATAAACACCGATACTAATCAATTTTTTCTTCAAGGAGGGACAATTTTTTATCATAAATTCACATTATAGAGGTTAAACCCTTAAGGGGGTTAAGTGACAACCCTCTCAAAGATCGTAATTGGCAATAGGGATCAAGTGACGCATCATTTAAAAGGTCTTTTAATACTTTTTACAATGGTACTATATTCTCTTTTCTTTTCTTTTTTTTTCTTTCTTTTTGTTAATTTTGAGTCAAAAAGTTCCCGAAAAAAGCGTTTCTAATCTTCCGATTGAAACTTTTACTTCATTAAATCTTCAAATTTAATTCAATGTGTGTCGCAGCGTGTGTGCAATGATAAAGCCTTTCGTTCAGGATTTTTATAAGAGTTAATATCATGGAATAATTTAAATTTAGATATTTAACCCTAGTAATGCACACCTCAAAATAATTTCAAATTGTGCACCCGGGGTGCAACCCAGGCATTTTGAACGCCTGTCATTTATACAGAACGAATAATTCTGACTCGAAAAAAAAATATTCTTCGAAGCCTCGGAAACAATAATCGATAGATTCGCAAACGCATTTTCAATTTTGACATTATAAAAAAAAAAAAAAATCATGAATCATGCAATGGGCAAAAATCGACCGTTTTTTTTCGTCGTTCAAAATCGAATCTTTTTTAAACGAGAATTCCGAGAAACGTGTTTGAAATAGGATTTGAAATAGGAGTAGACAGTTATTTGTAAATATTATTATCTCTCCCTCCTTAAGGTGATTGTTATAATCATTGCGATATTTTTCTTCTAAAGTATGCGGGTAAGAACATGCCTTAAGGAGAACTTACCGGGATCCGAGGAAGGATGCGCCCTGGTGAGTCTGCAAAGCTGCAATGGCAGATAACGAGTGTCTGCCCTGGGCGGTGACTTTGGTGGTGGTGGTGTCGCACTAAGAAATCCACGTTGCAACTCCCAGCCGACTTCCTGGATGATCGAGGCTTTCCTGAAGTACGGTGTCACCTCCCTCAGGTACTTCACTATAACGAAAAAAAAAAAAGATATCTCGTATTACGACTTAATAAACAAATGTATTTACATGTTTACGTGTATTAATATGTACGTATACACGTAGATACACATTTACGGACTTGTTATAATATGGTTTAATGAAAGATCTCAATCGAGTTTTGTTACTTATTCTTTTATTATCATCTTTTCTTATGTTTTTACGTTTCTTATTTTTGAACTTGGAAATTTTTATTATTTTCTTATTTTTTTTCTTCTTTTTTTTTTTTTTTTTTAAGCAACAGTTGGATTTTTTGTTATTACCTTTTTACTCCTTACAACATCAGGGTTTTTATCTTTATATTATTTAAAAGAGAAAAAGTGTTTTGATTGAGGAGAACGATTCGATAATCGACAATCTTTGAAATTTCGAGACAATTTTTAATAATGATTAATTGAATAAAATATTTTTAATAAGATTAATTAAACTGATTATAATCCGTAGGAATATTACAGAGTGCAATATACGGGGGATACATTTGTATCATTCGTGATATTTTCAAGATAAGTCTTATAAACACAAGATATCTTTTAATCAATAATTCATAATTCTCTTATGACGAAGAATCGGGCTAATTATAAGTGACTTTTGTTATGAAAAGTTTTAAGCATTTTCTTTTCTTTCTTACTTTCTTTCTTTCTTTTGGAATATTCCATCAAAGTTGAATTTGGAATATTCCATCAAAGTATGATGTCTATATATACATCTTTGTATGTATACACAATAGATGGTTTGTCGAAATTTTACTTTTCTAAAGAAAAAAAACTAAATTATTCGCTCCCTTTTCCGAAATTTCATTATACATCAACAATCTAAACATAAACAACAACAAAAAAAAAAGAAAAACGCAAGAAATTAGTCTTCGAACGTCTTCGAAGAATAGAAATTAATTTTTAAAATGGTCTAAGAACTTTTGGCCCATTCTCTGTAAAATACATTTATGACCTTAACAATGTTACGTGATTAAAATAACTTTATACACACATAGACACACACTCGTGCCCATAATGTATATTTCCTTTTCGTTTCTTTTATTTGTTTTTACTCTTTGCAAATTACTCTCGATAATAATCGGGAAAAGGGAGTGAGGGAGGGGATAAAGAAGTGTCAGAATTTCGAAGAAATTTACGAGAGAGATTGGCTCGCTACTGCGGGATGAATATAACACAGCGGACGTCGATCGATACCATTCATCGATTCGATATTAGACCACGTTTTCCGTTCAAACGTATCGAGCTTTACGAGCACCTTTTTACGGCATACCCTATTCCTGTGAGTTCACGATTTCGCCCGAGGTCGTTTGATATTTTCTCAGTTCGTGTCTATGTATACCACTTGTTTCACTACCCAACGTTTTACTGTAGTAACCTTTTCTTTCTTTTTCTTTAGCGGTCATTTTATATCTCTTTCTCTCTATTTTTCGAACTATTTTACCATTTTCACGAAACTTTAATGTGTTCACTTTGTACACGTATCGAATATTCCATTACATCTTACCACCTTCGATACATATATATAATACATGAATACGTGTGTGTGTGTGTGTGTGTCAGTGAGTGTGTGTTAGGTATTTTTTATTATACAGAAAAAATGTTAATAAATTTCAAGTTTTTTATAATTACATTTTACGAGATGAGAAATATAATGGTACGAAAACAAAAAAAAAAAAAGAATTTCTTTTTTCTTCATAAAAATCATTTAAAATTTTTCTTTCTTTTTTTAACGTGAGATATTGTTATCAAAGGACGAGTTTAACGAAAAGAGACCAGGAAAGATTTGAAAACGTTAATACAAATGATTGAAATCATATTCTTTCTACGTAGTTCGATTTTATTCTGGAATATTTGTTCTCGTCTTATTTAAAAAACAGAAGAAATAATCAATATCGAATCGAGTAAAATGGTATAGCTCTGTATAATCGCGTGGGTGTAAACAGCAACGTCGAAACATCAACGATAAATTGGATTTTGAAATGACCTGTACGTGAGTACTCAACCATACAGTTCGAGTTACAGCGTAAATTGAAGCTTCACCCGTCTGCGATTTACGAGGGCTTTAACATTTTTTGTTTCTTTTTTCTATTATTCTTTCTTTTTTCTGAAAAAAAAAGAATAAAAACAAATCATTACATTTACTAACTACCGTTTTCTAATTATTTACGAACATTGTGAGAGCTTTCCGTTTTATTTCTTTTTTTTCTTTCTGTTCAGAGAAAAAATCTAATTGTTAAATGAAAAAAATAAAAAATAGAATAGATAAATAATCGGATGAAATCAGATTAAATTATATATATATATATATATATATATATATATATATATATA
>OU964973.1:3399498-3419498 GCA_918808275.2 Dolichovespula sylvestris
TGTTCGATATTTCTTTTTACTATTGGTTAGAACGTGATCCCTTTCGTAAATTTCTATGGTCTATTTAACTTATTCGTTCACTTTTCAAATGTTTTTCAAATCTATTTTATTATATTGAAATTATCGTTTTGATAATTTGATTTAGTTGTGAAAGGACGATCGAAGATTCGGCTTCTGAACGAATTAACACATATCCGAGGATGGTTCATATATATATACTTATAATGTTACGAATTAAGTTTTTACTCCGAAAAAAATTTATATCTTGTTATAAAAAAGAAAAAAATAATACAAGGTAAATAAGACAAGGCTATTCAATACTTTCGTTATCAAAGGGACTGTAAAATGTCGATATATTTTTTTATATCGAATAATAGTTTAACGATTTTGAAAAAAAAAACAAAAATTAATTCGTAACACCTTACGTGGACCAATCTGCCTGCATGCAGAATGTCTTATCTTTAATTTAATTAATTTAATTTTAAAATTATTAAACCGAAATCATCTTTTTAATCTTTGACTGTGAACACTGAAATTTCTTTTTTATTATTTCGTGCATCTATTAATTCATGATTATCTTATCTAAACGTATATTGTCGTTTCTAACACTTTCAATAATATTTATTATGAATCAAATAAAATCAAATATCCCGTATTTATAGATCAGCAAAGTTTCTAAATTTTTATTTATTTAATCTTCTTTACAAATTAATATATGAGTGTGTGTATGTTTGTTACAAATAATTGTGACAAAAATTAATAAAAATTAAAACCTTAAATTAATAAAATTAATAAAATTAGGACCAAAAATGAAATTAATAAAAATTAAAACAATATCTGATAATAAATAATTGCTATATATTTAATAAGGACATAAATGATATATTGTAGAATGGTTAACGATGATAAAAAGAGAAAATATAAAAAATCGAATGACAGAGAAGAATCTATCGATAATGGAGTAACAAGAAGGGTGAAAAGACCGAGGGAAGAAACGAAAAGTAGTCAAATATGAACTTTGCGTTTCCGTGAATAATGACGTCCGCGAGTGAATATCAGCAATTTGTCGGTCATAGATCGCGGCATTGTCGAGTCACCCTTTACGTCTCATCACCCAACCCCCAAAACTCAACCCTCAATGTCTCCCCATCAGTAAAAACGTACGTATGACGAGAGTCGTCCACGAAAATCGTCCTTTTTTTCGCGTTTAAATTGATCACAGATAGATTTGAATATATTTTCAACGTTAAATATTGACTCAAAACTGATTAACGTAATTTTTGATACTTTAACAAATGCAAACGGACAAAATTGAAGCGACGTACTAGAGATTAAAAATAAATGAAAAAAAAAAAAAAGAATTTTTTGGAAAACGAAATTTCGTCATATTCGGTAATATTTGTCGAATGAATTTTGTTTTAAGGGAAGGTAAAAAACGACAAAAAAAGGAGCGAACGAATGCGTGCACTTTCGAGCGAATATTTTTTTCACATATTTCATCGAGCGTACTCGGTTGAAAAGAAAAGAACGAAGAAAAAAATTTTCGAAAATTTTTCTATATAACATTATTTCCCTGTGGGAACGTTCCGACGTTGACGATATTTATAAAATATTTCATGTAACAAGTTATCACGTAAATATTCTAACATTTGGAATACTTATTCACTTTAGTGATTAAAAAAAAAAAAAAAAAAAAAAAAAAAAAAAGTTGACGATGTTATCGAATATTTTTCTACATATCCACTGTACGCTAGTATAGATGAGTTTTATAGTTTGATATATCGTTGGTCGAACACGTGTGCAAATTTCAGAGCAGAAGGTTACATACGAAGTTAGCCAAGCGTTTTGAAATCGTTACATTTTTACGTTTTTGACGAGCTAGACTACATCTCTCTCTCTCTCTCTCTCTCTCTCTCTCTCTCTCTCTATCTATCTATCTATCTATCTATCTATCTATCTATCTATCTATCTTTCTCTCATCTTTTTTTTTAACAATAGAACATGTTGTATTCCCCTTGTTACTAATGCAAAATCCATTTTCTCGTTTTCGTAGGACTCAAACGTTTTATTTTTTTTATTTTCTTTTTTTTTTTTAATTATTTTATATCCATTTTCCTTTTTTATTTGTTTCTTTTTTTCCCCTTTATACGAATCAATCTTCGTTATAAATAATAAACGAATTTAAAACTTTATCGTATAACGGAGATTTAGAATTAATGGGTCAATGATTGTTTTCATTGAAATCATTGCTTCCAAACGTTGACGTAAAATTGTTTAATTAGAATCGAAAATAAAGATAGTTTAGATAAGGAAAATAGAAGGAAGGATATCGTTAAGCTATTTTGCTTTTCGCCCTGCGGGACCAATAGCAACTTCGTTTGGAATTCAGAATGAAATTCTAACACTTACTAGAATCCATTTCTCTTGTCCCCTCTTTCTCTCTCTCTCTCTCTCTCTCTCTCTCTCTCTCTCTCTCTCTCTCTCTCTTCTCCCTCTTTCTCTTTAGAAATAATTCGAGAAGTTTCAACGAGAATAAAAAGTTTTTCTCGTTTTCACATTGTCTTTTTATGAATATTCAAATATTTTCTAAATTTTGAAGCTCGAGTAAATTTAACACTTGCCGGAAATCGATTTCGTTATTTAAAATGAAAAAAAGGAAAAGAAAAACGAGAAGAAGAATAAAGGAAAAAGAATTAATAAGAAATAACACCTGCCGGAAATTGAATTTATTATTAAAAATGAAATTTAAAAAAAAAATAAATTAATAATTAAAAGAAAAGACAGAAAAATAAAAAAAAAAGAATTGATAAGAGATAACAATAAGATATAACTATAAATCAAATATAACTATAGTTACAATAAATTAATAACAAATTAATCATGACGTTGAATTTCTTGACAATAAAATAAATAAATAATTATATAAATAAATAAATAAATGATAATTAGATTATTTTATTATTTGAAAATATATTAAACGTATTCCTGTAGACGATATTATTAACGTAATAGTTTGCGTACTACCATTAATGATAAACTCTGATAGACAAGTAGAACCCAAACGATCGTGAGCGTGTTCACGAGGGAAACTGAAATTCGCTTGAAACTGTAACACCGCAAACGATATTTGATATAATTTTGTGGATTCATACCGGGCTCGCCTTAAACCAAATCGCGTACTATACCTATCCACGAGAAATTTGGAAATTCTCCTTTACGTCATCGTATTACTAAATTCTATACAATTTTACTTCCTAATCAATAAATAAGGATTCTTTCTAAATATTACAATATATCTGTAAAATAATATAACAATTATTTGCAAACATAGCGAACAAGATAATCCTGAATTATATGTATTATAAAAGAAAAAGAAGAAAAAAAATTATATATATATAATTATGTATTATAAAAGAAAAAGAATATTTAAAAGAATATTTTTATTATATAATATAATTATGTATTATAAAAGAAAAAGAAGAAAAAAAATTAATTCGTATACACGCACACACACACCGATAAAGATTGTATATATAAATAAAAATAATATAAATACAAATATATAAATAAATAAATAAAGGAATAAAAAAAATACGAAAAGAACACAAAGAATATGAATTTTGAAAAAGAATGTCAATTCATTCGATATCAGTTTATATGCGTACGACGGAAAACGCTTGGAAAACACGTGGTAGGAGGAAATTATAACGAGCTACCTCTACTCCCACCCTCTCTCTCCTTCTCTCTCTCTCTCTCTCTCTCTCTCTCTCTCTCTCTCTCTCTCTCTCTCACTTCGAGTCTTCATAAATTATACAGTAGCAGGCCGCATTTAAATTTCAATTATCCGTTACTACGGTAGTAACGATGGAGTAAGTAGAAAGTCGAGAAAGAATACATGCGTCATCCCTCTTACCTGCTTACACAACGATCTTTTTTACTTACCAACCAACCAACCCATCTACCTACCTACCTACTTGAAAAGCAAAGAAACGTTTTATCGGTATCGTAAACTGTACTAATCAATCTTTCTAGTTATTATTTGAAATCGTATAGCATATTTACTATCTAACTAAATTGTAATATTATTTAAAAAATAGTGAAATCATTTAAAAAACAATATTTGAAAGTAATATATTATTTAGTAATGAATTATTTATTATTTTATTAACATAATAAAAATGAAATATAAATATATTTATTTAAATTAAATTATGTAACATATTTAAAGTAAATATTTAATGTAAATATATTTGTATATATTAAATTATATAATATATGTAAAATTAAAAGGCGATGGTAATATATTTATTTATATTAAATTATAATAATTTATATATTATTTTATTATTTAAATAAAAATTTAATGTTAATACACACACTCACACACGTATATATAAATACATATATATATATATATGTATGTATATGTATATGTATATGTATATATGTATATGTATATGTATATACATTCTTACATATTTTTTTGCTTCTCATTACTTTTTATTATTTGTTGCTATGACTATTATTATTTAGAAATGAATTTTATTATATATACATATATAAAAATGTAATAAATATAATTAAAAAAATATATATATAGGCGGATAGATATAAGTATAGATATATATAATACATGGTATATATTGTAAAATGATAAAAAATTAATATGTAAATACATCCAGGTATCCATATAATAAGATTCCTTTTAAATATTTAATAAAGTATGCAAATGATATGGATTCTGATCCGTTATTAAATATTTGAATGGAACTTTATTCATTCCTCTCCATTATCTTATCCGAATTCGATTTGAAATTTCTCTTCAATAATATCCTCCTACATCGATCTTTTTTATTACTTTGATTAATTGGATTCGTTTAAATACGATATTTACATTGATTTCGATTTAATTACCACTTTATATTCATTTTTACAATTTCAATGTTCTTATTTGTTTATTTGTTTTATTATCTTTTTAATATATCGAATTAAGTTACACGTTCTTTTTCCAACTTAATTGACAATTCATTAACAATATTTAAGCTTAACATGTAAGATTAATAATCGATTTAGTTAATACATTGAATTAATTTGAGTTTAATGTTTATGTATAATTATAATATTATTTCATTAACACGTTTTTATTATCGCTTCGAATATAGAGTCACAGAGCTCGTTGAAATGAATTTACATTATCGTCATTATCATCATCATCATCATCATCATCATCATCATCATCATCATCATCATTATTATTATTAATAATAAATTTTTGATGCCGAAGAATCATATTGAATGTCACACGAAACTCGACAATTTCATATATTTCATTGATTCAACATTCTTTTCGTTACATTATCACTATCATCCGTCGTTCGTAATTTCATCTATTATTCCTTGCAATTTATTCGTCGTTCGATATTTGCTCCGTTTTCTTTTTTTTTTTTTTTTCAACACACGAATATAAATATACAACGATTGTATAAGAGATTGAAAGAAAGGAGAAAAGATATAATAAAAGAGAAAAAAATAGAAAAGGAAAGAGAGAGAAAAAAAAAGGAAAAGAGAAAGAGAAAAAGAAAGGGAGAGAGAGAAAGAAAAATACAAAAAAACGAAAGGATACAAAGTGAAAGAAAATAGAAAACGAACGATTTCTGCTCGGTGATGTCTTGACGTTATATTCGACATTTCGACGTTAGCGAACGTTAAGAAATACAGGAAGGAAGAATGGCAGGAAGGAAGGAATACGGAGAAAAAAAGAAAGAAAAAAAAATAACGTGCAAACGAGAAAAGAAGCGTTTCGTATTATGCTGGTAGAAAGAACAAAAACAAAAAGAATGAAAAAAATAATGAAAAAGAAACTTAACGAGGATTTCTAGAAAATATTAGCAGATAGATCGAAACGATCGACGTCAATAATTCGTTCGATATATAAAATCTATCTTTTTATTGGCTATGCAAAATTCTTTTTTATTTTATTTCTTTTTTTTTTATGTCACCTTATCCACGAGGCGTGAACCACCAACGTGAATTACTTGTTGACCCTATTACTATTTTCCTCGTCTAATTTTGCGTAATAATGTTCGATGATAATAATCATTCACAATAATAATAATGAAAAATAAATATATAAAATTATTAATGTAATTATCAATGTTTATTTATTGTTAATGTAATTTCATATTTAAATGCGATTCCTCGTTAACGAATTTATTTTTAGATCAGACATAATTTTTTTTATATACTTGACCTTATGTTCGTTTTCTTTTTTTTTTTGTAATAAAATATTTAATAATTCATAAGTTAACCGTAATTCGACTTATTAATTGCGATGATTGGAGAAAATTTTTTTTTGTCCGAATGATCCTAAATCCAATTTGCGTGTTTGTTAAAACACAAAACAGAAGCGATCACTTGCCCGATAACAATGACGTTCACATAAAATCGTAGTAATACGTGAATATTCACGAACATAAATTATAATACTTTTCGATTGTACTTTCACCTTTGTGAATTATAAATTTCGTGCGAACCTGTTCGCATCTACCTGTTAATAAGCGTAGAAAAAGAAGGAAAAAAGAAACTGAAGGGAACACGACAGTGTGATTCACGTTCGTCGTTTCTACGGCGACATCCTATTTATCACGAGGAAAAAGATTTTTTTTTCTTTTCCCATCGATGAACTCAAAAAAAAAATTTTATCTTGAATATTTATTCTAACAATTTTATTTTACCACATCAGCGAATACTGATGTTACTTTATCCAGTTTTAAGTATACTATTACACTTAATGGCATATTCATTATATCAATTAATATTATAATCAAATAATAAATAAAGTATGAAAGAATAAAAATCGTAAAAAAATAATCTAGAATGATCTGTATTAACTGATCTGTTTGAATCTACGAATAGTTAGAAAATTATCGTTGAGATATTCTTTATAAAATTCTAAGAAAGAAAAAAGAAAAGAAATGAATTCTTTTGGATATTATTACCCTAATATCGTTTTGTATAATGGACAGAATAACTTTAAAACGCGACGAATATTTGAAATAATGAAGATGAAATAGCGATATAGATAATATGAAAACAAAAGTTATGAGGTAGCGAATACTTGAAATAATATAGAATCTACATGAAACAGTTTCATGTACTACTTCATATAATGAGCGTAAAACAACTTTAAAGTAACAAATGTTTGATAAAATGTACTACATGAAATAGTTTTACAGAGCAACAGGTACATGAACTAATGAACATGAAACAATTTTGTGGTAACTGGATATAATAATAAATGATAAAAAGGACAATCAAAATAAAATTTTCTCGATCTCAGATATCGCCGAATATATATATATATATATATATATGTGTGTGTGTGTGTGTGTGTGTGTGTGTGTGTGTGTGTGTGTGTGTGTGTGTGTGTGTGTGTATTTATTTATATTTAGTTTTCTTTTTGTACAATATTAAGAAATTTTATATTCGATTATTAAAATAAGAGGATCATTAAAATTGTTAATAAATAGTAGAAAGTAATTGAATAATTAAAAAAAAAAAAAGGAAAACAGATATTGGATGCATAATAATGAATGCAGAAGTTTGAAAATTTTGAAATTTAAATTATTATTTAACAATCTTTTTCATTATTTCTTAAATCGATTAAAAATAAGACTCTTTCTCTTTCTCCCTGTGTATATATATGCATATACTAAATTTATATAAATTTTTGCATACATATATTATATAAATATAAGTATAAACACACACACACAAGTTCAAAAATCGCAAACTTTAATTTATTTATAACTATCATAAGTTTTTGAACCGATTAAAAATGATACACCCTCTGTGTGTGTGTGTGTGTGTGTGTGTGTGTGTGTGTGTGTGTGTGTGTGTGTGTGTGTGTGTGTGTGTGTGTGTGTGTGTGTGTGTGTGTGTGTGTGTGTGTGTGTGTGTGTGTGTGTGTGTGTGTGTACAAGTAATTGAACAAGTAATTGACGCTCCAGGTGTTCGAAAAAGATACACATAATCTCTGAAAGCTTTCGTAAAGTCTTCCTTCGTGTACACGCAATCAGAATAATCGGCTTATATCTTATATAGAAAATAAGCATAAATTAATTCCCAAGCGTATGGCGGATCGAGCGTTGTTACGAAGGACACTTTCCTTTCTCGATGTATTTTAGAACGAATGAGATAGATTTATAAATAGATAAATAGATAGATGAATAGATAGATAAGGAAAAAATACAAAAAGGCAAAAACAAAATACTTCCTCGATTATCCATCATCGTCGTACGATTCATTTCATTTATTATAAAAATCATACGTCGATTGTATATTATAAAAATCATACAACAATTCATCATGGTGTCATAACGTCAAAGAACTTCAATCAACGTTCTTAATCTCTTTATTTAACACACGTGATACGATTGTAATAAAATAATGGATTAAAACGACCGTTTGACCGCTTGTTTCTTTTTTCATTAAAGAATAAAAAAATATGTAGATATAACACCTAAATTTGTATCAGAACCAATTTCTTTTACGTTAATATTAATATAAAAGAGCAGTACATAAATAACGTTTATGTTATACCTATAATAATATTGCTTATAGTGAATAATGTATATATATATATATGAAACATAGTTAAAAGATCAATAATAAAAAAGAACAATGAAACACTGTTCTCTCTCTCTCTCTCTCTCTCTCTCTCTCTCTCTCTCTCTCTCTCTCTTTCTGTCTCTTTCTGTCTCTATCTCTCAAATCGATCTATTTTAATATTTTATTTGTTGTTCAAAATTTCATAATTATACGCATATACTATGTGAAAAATAAACAACTAAATAAATACATATTATAAAATATTTAATATTTTATTATTATACACGCATAATTATTTTACTTCGTAGATCATTCTCCGATCGTTATGTACAAGTCAACACGTATTCCATCTTCCAATTTCTATCCATTCTAATTTTCAATAGAATGGATTCTATCGTCGTTGTTCGTTTATAATGTTAAAATAAAGAAACAAATCCACTTATCATTCAACTTTAACGCCAAACCGATAATAAAATCTTTCCCGATCCTATACTACTTACTGATGACGAACCATTGTGCTCGCTAAAAAATAGGAAGATAAAAACCTTTTGAAAGTTCGAAGGTCCCCATTCGCCAATAGTATATACACTTGAGATATGATCATCGTTCCGAAAGAGAGGGAAAAAGAGACAGTGTGAGAGAAAGAGAGAAACACATACAGATATCTACAGATATATCTATCCCTGATGGCGGCTTTTGAGAAGAGCCAGTTCGAGAACATTGATATTCGACGGACGCGTTTGCAATCGAAACGCTTTTCCGCGGAAGTGCGAGAAGGGCGGAAAGAGAGATAGAAATATAGACAGAGATAGATATAAAGAGAGGAAGAGAGAGAGAGAGAGAGAGAGAGAGAGAGAGAGAGTACGGTCTATGGGGTACGTTTATGGTCGATCGATTCGAATAACGTTGTCCCGTCCGTTGGGAGTCGATCGGTTTCGCGGCCGATCGCACGATGAATGTGGAATAAATGGCAGACTGGGGGAGGTTCGTTTGGGGGTGAAAACCCCTTCTTGATAAGCCTACGTTCGCGCGTTCGGACCATTAAATCGAGTGGCAGGCAGGCAGACTAATGGAGAACAAATTCGTCGGGAAAGATTATATAAACGAAACCGGGTTTCAACTCGATGAGTCGAATCGATCGATGAGTCGACTCGACTCGACTCGACTCGACTAGAGTCGAAGGAATGATAAGCCTTTTTCTTTTTTTGCACTCGGGGTCGCCCGGATGGTTCAAATTGGAGAGTGAATAAGGGTGATCGAGGAGGGTAGGGAGTAGGTACGGGGTGGTTTGAGTGAGTAGGACGAAACGAACGTCACTACTATCGATGAGTCATTATGTGTTCGTTCGAATGCGAATATCCAAAAGCTCCTTTAATAGATTTGATAATGGAAAAAGAAATTATACATACTCGACTATTAGAATTGTTTGTTTCTTATGTATCTATAAATATAACTTTATATAAATTTTATAAAATCTTATATAAGATTAATTTTATTTGTTTATTTGATTAACGTGGAATATAATCCAAATAAAATATTGTAAGAAATGCAACAGTTCATTATTTAGTTAATTATTAATGAAAAAAAGAAACCATTCATGTAATATAATTATAAAGAAAGAAAGAAAAAAGGGATTAAGAATTGAGATTATATATATAGATATCTTTTATACTTATCTATAATTATATAAATTTTTATATAAAATAATACAGGTATATATGTATTAGTGATAGGTATTACGGCTGAAATAAATCGATCCAAATTTTAATAATTGTTTTTTTCTGTTGTATTTCTTACCTATCAGTGTTTAGATTTTTTTATTACAAAATTTTCATAAATCTCTAACGACAGATGATAATATTTTCCTTTGTAAAAAGATTCAAATGCAACAAATATTAATTGTGCAATAAATTATGACAGTTTAAGCGTTTCTCTCGCTGTTACGAAAAATATTCTACAATCCCTTCTCCCCCCCCCCCCATCCCACCCCACCCGAAACCTCGTATTTTTAATATTCATTCTATAATCCAATAATATCTACGTCGAATACGAAAAAATGTTAACCCCTTTGCAAGAAATATTTTTTCATCAATCATTTTGCATCAGGAGGTTTCGAATATTTGCATACCTAAAGAATTTATTACAAATAATAACAATACAAATAATGAGATTTATATAGTCAGAAAAAGTATCATTCTTTGTAATCGGTTACAAAAAAAAAATTATTTTTCTTCAAAAGATGTCATAAAATAAATGACGCTGTAAATAATAAAACCCATTGGTAAAACTCGAATGCATGAAAATAAGAGATAGATAGATAAATAGAGAGAGAGAGAGAGAGAGAGAGAGAGAGAGACAGAGAGAAATAGATATATAGTTGATTAATTTGCAGAGCAGTGCTGCCAACGTTTCTAGGGATTGATTTCGATGAATGCACCGTAGATTAAGACGCAAGCGACCCTTCGCAAGAAACACCTTATTGCAGTCCCGTCGTTCATGAGAGACGAGGACCAAGTATAGAGAGAGAGAGAGAGAGAGAGAGAGAGAGAGAGAGAGAGAGAGAGAAGGGTTGAAGAGGAGATAGAAGGGGTGGTCTCGGAAATGGTGGCTCGGGGTATGGGGTATATATCCGTAGAGTTATGGCCGGTATGAAACCCATAGCAAATGATGCAGGACTACGTGACCAGCGTGTAAAGGTCTCGTTTCAACCCCTTACTACTCTTCTACCCTCTAGGGTAGCTGCAATCAGCAACGTGCGCTGGCCAGTACTGAAATAAATTTAATAAAAAAGCCGTGCTCACCTAGGTACATGACGTTAGCCATCTCTGTGAAGTTAATAAGAAAAATTCTTTGAAGGAAACGCAGGGAGATGTTGGAGAGTTTTGCTTTTTCTACTTCTCTGTTTCTCTTTTTTTTTTGTATTTATTTATTTTTATGTTTTGTTTTTGTTTTTTTCCAATTGCCTTTAATTTTCGTATTGAAACGTTACCCCCTATAGGTCCGTTCAAACTAAGCGAAAAATCGAATAGGATTAGAAAATTCTTTTATTTTTATTTATTTACTTGTTGCAACAAATTAAAGATTATGAGAGTCGCAATAATTCATTGTTTAGTTAATTATTGACGAGAAAAGAGAAATCGTTAATATATGACGGAATTATAAAAAAAAAAAAAAAGGATAAAAAAGAAAAAAGGATTAATAACTAAAACTTATAAAATATACTACCAATATAATTTATTAATAATAATAATAATAATAATAATAATAATAATAATATATATATCATTTTCATAAGTGCTAAAAAAAAACTGATTAACACTTAAATCCCTCCAATCACATTTCCCTTTTCCAAATGTATACTGATTTAAAAAGTTATCGTTAAGAAATCGCGACGTAAAATGGCCAAACCTCAAGGAACCTCTGCTACCACCTTTCATGTAAGTAACGATAAGGATTGCAGGGGGTGAAAGTGAGGTTAACAGTCGCCATAAAATTTGGTGTCTTTGCCGATAGAGGGTAGCTTTTAGAACGAGAAACGTGGGAAATCTAGTATCGAATTTCGACGATGCTCGAACGTACGTACGTAGGTACGTACATACGTAGTATGTATATACTACTACTTAAACAAATACACGCATATACGTACGTATACAGAGCTAGCTCGCTTAGACCAACATCTTGCCAGTCCTATTACGTGAAATTTAATGGAGAACGCGCCGTCACGTGGCGCTCCGAGAGAGAGAACCGCCACAGAATTCTGATTGTATCCTATCCATGATGATCCAATATGTCTACCATAACGTTCTCTGTGTATATAGTCTTTCTCTCTCTCCCTCCCTCTCTCTCTCCCCGTCTATCTATCTATCTCTATCTCTATCCCTATCTCTCTTACACATACTAACGTAGATACGTAGGTAGGTACGTTCGTTCGTTCGTTCGTTCGTTCGTTCGTTCGTTCGTTCGTTCATTCTCCATGCACCGACATATTTGTTAGCACCCCTGCTACTCCACCTTCGATCCCACTCGAGCGAACGACATTTCAGCAGATCACACCAATCCCCTTGATTGAATACATCAGCATTCATCAGCAGGCCGAATCTCCGAAGCCCCGGTGTTTGTGTAACCTGGCGATATACGAAACTCTATCCCAATATGCGTTTTCCTCTCTTCAAATCATTGCTCCCTCTTTTTTCTTTTTCTTTTTTTACTTTTATTTCTCTCTCTCTCTCTCTCTCTCTCTCTCTCTCTCTCTCTCTCTCTCTCTCTCTTTGCCAAAGAATTTCATTCTTTTGATCATCCCTTTTTTATTTAATTGTTTTCAATACTTTCTTACTTTCTTTCTTATTTTTGTTGTTGTTTTCTCTTTCGTATCGATCCGTCTTAATCGAGTCTTTCGATATCGTTAACATTATTGTAATATCGATTGGTATTGTAACATTAATAAACAAAGATCTTCGAAATATATTTACACGAGGCCGTATAAAGTAATATAATCGTTCTATATAAATCATTATCACTCGTCAATATGATCTCAATCGTAGCTAACAGAAATGTTAATCCTCGTTCTTAAGCCCTTCTTTTTAGAATTCTTGAACTCTTAAGTAAACGCCGAAATTGGAGTTTCCAAAAAAAGTCAAGGAAAAGAAAAAGAAAAGACAAGGAACAAAACAACAACAACAACAACAACTACAACAAAAACTATCAAAGAAAGAAGAAGTAACGAATAAATAAATATGAAATAAAGAAATAAAACCTTATAATAAAGGTCAAAGTGAAATTCGTGGAAAGGTATCTTTAAATACCTGTAAATATGTCTTTTAATAAGTTACATTAATGGTTACCGCGTTAAAAGAGAATGGAGAAGGTAAGAGAACGAAGAAAAGTGAGTCAGAGAGAGAGAGAGAGAGAGAGAGAGAGAGAGAGAGAGAGAGAGAGAGAGAAATAGAAATGAACGAGAAAGAGAAAGCGAGCGAAGATTTTTACATCGAATCTCCTGATATTGAATATTTTAGTCTTCTTTCGTCCGGCAACCTGTGTTCCATCTCAACCCTCCTACCCATACCCGCTCACATTCCTCCTTCATCTTCTCCTCCTTCTTCGCTTCCTCCTCTTCTTTTTTTTCCTCTTCTTATTTTTCCTTTCCTTCCTTCTCCTTTTCCTCTTTTTCCTCCTCCTTCTTCCTCCTTTTTCCCCTTTTTCTTATTTCTTTTTTCTCTTTTCTTTTTTTCCCCCCCTCTTAAAGGGCCTCGCACGCTCGAACTTAGTCTTGGTGGCGCATAAAAGGAAATTTTACGAGGCAAACAATTCACTGTGGGAGAGCAGGAAGCTCGAAAAAGTACAAGATAGAGGGAGAGAGAGAGAGAGAGAGAGAGAGAGAGAGAGAGAGAGAGAGAGAAGAGCGGTGGGGGAAAGGGAGAAAGAGATGAAGAATGGCGATGACGTTTTCAGAGACGAGCTTTCCTCGAGGAAAAAGAAGAATAGCTTACCGTGCGATGTTTCTTCTTCTTCCTCTTCTTCTTCTTCGTTTTCTTTCTCTTCTTTCTTCTTTCTTCTTTTTCTTTTTATTCCATTTCTTCCTCTTCTTCTTCTTCTTCTTCTTCTTCTACTTCTTCCTCTTGGCCGTTGCGAAATCCTTTTTACAGAGTTTCCGCTGAATGAACGAAGAGGCTCGACGGTCCGTAAACAAAAATCATCCGGCACCATCCTCCACATCTCTCTCTCTCTCTCTCTCTCTCTCTCTCTCTCATTCTCTCTCTCTCTCTCTCTCTCTTAGAGATCTGTGTGTATAAAGGGTGATCTAAGTAACTAGAATCACTTTGATGTTTTTTTTCGATATATAAGATTTCGTTTTTGTTTCTGTTTTCTTTTCGTTTTTTTTTTTTGTTTATTTCTACTCGATTTCAAAATTGAAAAACGTCCTTAATTCGCTTCGAGAGGAATTTTAATTTCTTTCTGTAATTGCAAAAGATTAATTAAATAAACAAGAGAACAAAAAATAGTGTTAATCATGTCGTTATACATAGATACCATATAGGTATAATGCATGTATAATATCATGTGTGTGTGTGTGTTTGTGTACATATATATATATGTATTATGTAATAAAATTTGCGATTATATTATTATTTATATTGAATTTCGGTTTCATTTGATTTATTGTATTGTATTATACAATTTTGCGAGATTAGAAAATTAATGTTAATTTAGCCGAAAACTTTTATTACTTTTACGTAAACAATTTATACGAAGAAATCTTATATTTATCCTATCAAATCGTAATAAGAAATTTTGTTTGGTTTATCAATACAAAATCCGAACGATAAGATAGAAGTAACGTTGCATAAATAAAAAAAATAAAGAATTGTTTTGTTTAAAAGATGAAAGGACACAATTATCGAATCTTTTAAGATGAAAATCTTATTTTCATGTTTTTTTATTCTTTTTTATTTATTTTGTTGGGGGAAAAAAAAATTAATACCTACAATAATATTAGAAGTAGACGTTGGTGTTACGTGGATCACCCTATATATAGAATTTATGTGTAATCTGTATATCTGTGCGCGTCTTCCAGACGCCGTAAATTGAAATTACGTCGCGACGCATCTTGCCGTTTTTCGTCGAGTATAAGTGCAACGAAAGAGGCAAGAAATAAGAGAGGAAGAAAGGGAAAAAGAGAGAAAGAGAGAAAGAGAGAAAGAGGGAAATAACTCTCATGATTAGTGTTCCTTCTTTAGTATGGTACATCACTGTTGGAAAGAATGAGGGAACACGTTGTTGAATAGACGATGCCACTGAGAAATGAAACGTTAAATTTCTTTTTCTTTTTATTTGATTTTTCTCTTCTTCGTAGATGATTAGAATCGTTGATGCGAATGGAAAATTTATTTCTTGGGATTCTCGTGTTAAAAGAAAGAGAAAAAGAGAAGGAGGGAGAGATCAATTTTTCTTTAATTTATTTATTTCTTTTCTGTTATTTTATTTTTCTTTTCAATCGAAAAATATTTATTTTATAAAAATATTTATTTCTCTTTCGATTGGTCCGAGTTTTTTCTCCCTATCCCCTCTTTTTTTTATTAACAATTCGAATTACGAATTGTAATTTTCCAATTGGTGATTAAGGAATTAATAACGATTAAGGAATATTGAATAAAGATTAAGAAATTTTAATAATTTCAATGTTTTCTAACCACTTAGAAATCTTCTAATATGACTTTGCATCTATAAATTAGGTATGATTTAAAGATTCGAATAAGAAAGACAAGAAAATTCTGTCAGAATTATAATCATGGCATGTATTTGTTTACCATATCGATCTAAAATTGCAATTAACACGCGCACTATTGTTTGCAAACTAATTATAATTTTATTTGAAATATACAAATTATTTTTTAAATATAAAAAAGAATATTAATCATATTCGTTGTTATAAATTTCTTTCTTACTGTCATTTAGTAACTATTAACATTGAATGAATTTTAAATAGGTTATATTAATTATAAGATAATATTATTAATAATAATTGAGATTTGCTAAGTCGACAAGATTTTGTCGAGAATGATATAGAAAAAAAAAAATCACTAATAAATCTATATAATATTATATACCTGGTAAAAATTCAGATTCGTAATATCAAAAACAAAAAAAAAAGAAGGATACAAAAATAATGTCTAATAAATCTCTAATAAATCTGTAATAAATCTTACTAATAATCTCAAATAAAACTTTAATCTTACACATTGCAACGGTATTGTATGGTAAAATAAAAATAGAGATTTTAAAATCTTTTTATTAAAAAATTGATCGATAAATAATATATTAAATATATCTCCAATAATACAATTAATAATATATTAAATGATATCTTATAGATCGTACAAGTAATATTTAATAAATTTTTAATATCTTTTAGATATTAACGATTACGTATAATATCAAAATATCTGTTATATTATATAAATTGACGTTGAAAGTCAGAATTTCGTTCAAAATTTGAACATACTCGTCTTTTGCAAGAAACCAACGAGCGAAGACGAGCAAAGGGATGGACTGAGAGAGAGAGAGAGAGAGAGAGAGAGAGAGAGAGAGAGAGAGAGAGAGTGGGAGAGAGAGTGGAAGAGGGAGAGAGTGGGAGGGTATGAAAGGGAAGAAGTTGGATTTTCTAGTCAAGTGCTCGCGGGAAATTTTGAAAGGAGGTAAGAACGGGGAAATATTCCGAGAGCTGAGAAGGAAAGCTGCCGCTTGCTCTTTCGCACAATGAAAAGGCGCGCGTTTTCATGCATATGGGGGATTTATCGTTTGCACGATGAATTTCCTTTACGCGTGACTACGCCACCATAGAAACGCGTAAAAGGTGCGCTTCGTGACTCCATCTTATCGCGTTCGAAAGACGATACTAAAGAGAGATTGAGAGAAAGAGAGAGAGAGAGAGAGAGAGAGAGAGAGAGAGAGAGAGAGAGAGAGAGAGAGAGAGAGAAGGAAAAATATTGCATTCGCTTGCTACGTTAAAATAAATTTTTTATTTTTTGATTTTTCTTCTTTACAAATTGAAAAATTTTATATGTTCGATTTATGTTACGTATGTAGATCTTTATGTACATTTACGAATGAATCGTCTTCAAAGAATTTTATATAACAATGCGTATCATTTAATTATTTATTTATGATATTATAAATCGTTTCTCCTTTTATTTTCTGTAATTTTTCAAATTTTATAAATATAATGTTAAATTTTATTATCAGTTTTAAAATCCTTTTCGAGTGTTTACACGCATTCAATAAATCTTTATTACGAAGACTTGTTCGATATTATTACGAAGGTATTCGTAATATGAAATTGTAATTGATTTAAGTACTAATCTAATAATCTTAAATCAAGTAACTGTTAGCAACGCATTCAGTATAGGATTGATTCGAATTACTCTGAGAATCTTGAACGATAAAGCCCCTTTCCAGTGAGCAATGGTTTCCATGCAACGCGATCGAAACATCGTGATTGATAATCGATCATTGCTATGTTCCAAGTCCTGTTGAAACTAGGAAATCGATGAATACGTATCGCATAATCTACCTTTGCTAGTGGCCAACATGCTGGCTCTCTTTATAGTTAACTATACTACATCGATGAATTAAATTGAGAAAATACTGTAACAACATAATGTTATTTATTTATTCTTCTTAGAAATATTTTTCATTATTTAGAAGAACGAATATTTTCTATTTTTCAAATATTTCTCAATATTGCTAATGACATGTGATAATATTGCATAAAACAAATATGTTTTCAAAATATTTTAGGAAATATTTTTGTTGACATTTAGAAATATTTATTAAAGCGAAGAAAACCATTTTTATTTCTAGAAAACTTCTTTAAAAGCATTAGAAAAAATTGTGCTTTCTTCGTAATTTTGAAAAAGTCATATTAAAAGTTATAAATTAATTAAGACGTGTAAATGAATTTATCAGAAATTTCTAACGTTTTCAAACAAACCCATCAAAAAAAGAACGATAACAATTCATATTTTCATTTAAACGAAACAGATTTTTTAAGAGATTGAAAAGTAGAGTATAAAAGAACCATTGGCATAGATAATAAAATAGAAAATGAATTATAATAATAAATTTTGTTTGAAACCTAACCTTCGTATTTCTACGTTGACAAATTAAATGCGTGCCTTTACTGAAACGTTGAGAAAAAGAAAATGAAAAGAAAAGAGAAACAAAAAAAAATAGAAAAGAAACAAGAAAAAAAAATAAACGTAAAACCAATGCGATATTTCTTTTCTGTAAATCTTGTGTAATTTAACAACAAATTGGAGTACGTTGCAAATGACGAAAGTCACGAAAAGTTAGAGAACTTTTAGATTTACGACGTACGAACTTTAACGATACTCATAATATACATATAACACGTATATATATATATATATATATATATATATATATATATATATACATACACATACATGCATGCATACATACATAAAGACAAGTTATATATTAACGAAAGTAGAAAATTAGCGATACAAAGAGAGAGTCTAGACGATCGGCTCTATAAAATACTAAGGGTTGTAATCGTCGTCGATTTTATTTACAAAGGAGGATGACTGGACACAATGGAAGAGGGTGTAGACCGGTGGCCAATTACAACAGTCTGGGGGATTAAATTCAAAAGGGAAGGATTGAGATAGCATGAGAGACGAAGATAGAGATAGATATAGACATAGAGAGAGAGAGAGAGAGAGAGAGAGAGAGAGAGAGAGAGAGAGAGAGAGAGAGAAATAGAAAGAGAAAGAGAGAGAGAGAGATAAGAAAGATTTACAAAGTGCTTTTCATCACAAGAAAGTCTCCATTCTCGAGCGATATCGCGAGATATCGTGTATCCTGCGATCTAACATTCAACAAAAGCGAAATCGCGAATGAAAAAGGAACGAAGAAGACGGAGCAGGGAGTATGAGAATTGGGGGTGGAGCTAAGGGGGTGGAGGAGTAACAGAAACGATCTGTGAGGATCGCTAAAGTCGAAAAAATCCGTAGGAAGAACGAAAAGAAGCGGTGTTTCGTGTTTACGGATGAGAAAATCCTACCGATAGTGATAGGTACTATCGAGCTATCTGTCGTCGGGAATAATCGATGATCGAAACGCGGAGATTCCGTTCCGTTCCGAGAGTGGAAAGGGAGGGGGAAAGCAACTTTTTTCTTCTTTTTTTTTTTATGACAAGTACTCCAGCGCTGCTTTCCTTTTGTCCTCGCGACAAATCCTTGAAGAAATCTTTTCTCGATCATTTTTTTCTTCCTTTTTATATATATTCTCTTCTTTCCTTTCCTATTATTTTTCTTTTTTTTCTTCTTTTTTCATTTCTTCTCCTACTCACTTCCTTTTTCATTATTTCTAAAGTTTCTTCTTTTATATATAAATATATATATATATATATATATATATATATTTGTTAATATTTATTTATCTATTTAATTATTTACGTATAAATTATTTATATAAATTTAAGTGTATATTACATTAAAAGTAACAAAAGAAAATATAATTAATACGCATAAACAGATTATGAAATGTTTTCAATTCTTTTCTAATATTTCAAGAACTTTTCTATGAATCTCTATGATCGATATCAAGAACGATTTATCGATTGTATATCGTTATTTATTCAATATAAAATCATTAAGATAAATTGACTCGTGGTTCTTAATCAACAGTTTAGAAGGATGAATGAAATCAGTTGAAAAGATCGATTAAAAAAGAAAGAGAAAACATTTTTTTTTAAACAAACGTATCTCATTTTTTATAACACCTGTCGACAAAACGAAAAATAAATCATCAAAAAAGTTAGCATTCGTCTGAAAAAAAAAAAAAAGAAAAAAGTATACACCAAAAGAACG
>OU964973.1:3424498-3456998 GCA_918808275.2 Dolichovespula sylvestris
TTTGTGTTAAATTTGTATGTGTATATATGTATGTCCACATATATATTTTTTTTTTCGTCACGATTGTTTTATACAAAAAAAAAAGTAGGAAGTAAAGAAGAAAGAAAACATTCAGTTATACTTAAAATGTTTCTGAATTCGTAATAATGCATATTTTATTACTCTTAGTACTACTACTACTACACTACTACTAAACTGCTACACTACTTCTACTACACTACTACTACTACTACTACTACTACTACTACTACTATTACTACTACTACTACTACTAATAATAATAATAATAAGAATAAGAATAATAGTAACAATAATAATAATAATAATAATAATAATAATAATAATAATAATAATAATAATAATAATATCAGGTTATATTTATTGCGCAGCGTGAGAAAACTTAGAAAAGAACTTTATTAGAACGCGTAAGTACCGGTCCGGAGAAGAAGAGAAAAAACAGAAGAGGTAAGGAGGAAGAAACAGGAGTTTACCGTAAGCATAGATTGGAAAATAACATTTAACAACAATAATAATAATAATAATTTTATCCTTTATATTACATATGTGGTATCTGAGAAGTTTCTAGAAGGTTCTTTAACAAGAGTTTTGTGCGAGCGTTTTCTATTCGTTCTGAGTTAATATTCTGTTTTAGAGCAAGAGCGTTAATTCCTCGTTTTGAGATTTTCTTTTGTTTAATACGAAAACATTCAGTCGAGATAGAAGCCTCAAGAAGTTCATTGAGTTAAGACTTGTTTGTTCCTTTGTTTATATTTCGTTAATAAATCTATATTAATCATTACAACTTCCTAGCTCAAAACCTAATTAATTATAACTTAATATAATTTCTACACACGCAAATATATATATATATATATATATATATATATATATATATATATTGAAAAATGCATAATAATAATAATAATAATTTATATAATAGTAAAGATGAAATCCAACTATTTGATATATTCAAATTAAAACATATTACACTATAACGGTTACCTTAAAATTATGTAGAATATAAAAGCCAACAGTTACCCTGTAATAACGTGAAAAATTTAATTGGGCCAGTTTGAAAAAGTGAACAAAAGGAAAGAAGAATCATTGCACTTTCCTCTCTCTCTCTTTCTCTCTCTCTCTTTTTTTCTCTATCTCGCTTTTACTCTCTTTCTCTCTCTCTCTCTCTCTCTCTCTCTCTCCTTCTTTCTCTTTAGCAACACATAAACGACTAGGCAGATCACAGCCTACGACGAGACAGTCGATCCTTTCTGTGCTTTCGTCCTGTGTAATCAAAGCCCGATTCGCTTTGACCGCATTTTTTTCTTTCTTTTTTTTCACCAAACTAACACAAAGCGAAAAGAGAGAGAGAGAGAGAGAGAGAGGGAAAGTTAGGGGCAGAGAAAGAGAGAGAGAGAGAGAGACAAGCGGCGCTCGTGCGCAAACAACGAAAGCCATTGTACCGCATTTAGCAGCACGATCGCAAAACAGTGACATGGCAAAGTGACGTTCGTCCGTGAAATCGAGTATCATACATACATACATACGTAAATACATACATACATACATATATACATGTGTACATACATACCTATGATGCCATACGCAATCCCCTCTTTTATAATATTCGAAAGAGCATTGGTGTGTGTACCCCATGCAAACGTAATTACAAAGAAAAAAGATGCGACAGGTACATAGATAGAGAAAGAGAGAGAGAGAGAGAGAGAGAATGAAAAAGAGAGAGATAGTGAGAAAACAAACGTTCACCAATCGTGATTGTTTTTTTCGTTTTCGAAAAAACTACCCCTTGTCAAAAAACGCCGGCGAACAAAAAGAGATCTAACACCTTTTCATAGATATGTAACGAATATTATTTTTTTTTCTTCTTTGTTGTTTCTGTTTTTCGTTTTGTTTTGCTTCTTTACATTCTTTCTACATCGCGCTAACGATTTTAATAACAACTACCTCTCGAAAAGCGTTTCATACGCTCTTATATAATAGTTCTTAATAGAATTTTCATTCTACTGAGTTATTAAACTTGATTACTGTGTGCTACGTTCTAGAGAGTACTTTGCAAATTAGAAAATATAATGTTTGGAAAATGTTATTAGGTACAGGTTAGTATGCGCCGTGCGTAATATAAATTCTTTTTTCCAATTGAATTTGATACAAATTTGAAGTACCTATAATTAATTCTTTTTAAGAAATAAAAATTCTTTCAATACTTTTTATTTATTTAATATTACGCATCATTCGTCATCTTGTTTTATTTGTTTATTTAATTTATTGAAAAAAATAACATTCTCCTTTTTTTAAATAGAATTTCTCGATAATACACAAAAAAAGAAAAAAACAATTCTTATACTAATTTTAATAACGTTGAAGTTGGACTTTCAATTATTTCACGATTTTTTTTTATAATTTTTAGAGTTCTTTCTTTTAAACATACTTTGTTTTTCTTTATATATAGATATAAGTACGAAGCATTAAGGAACAAAATTCTCAAAGGCGAGAAATTACAAAACTCATCAAATTAAAATCGATTAAGGAATTTAAACTTTAAAAGGATCACAACATTTATATCAATGATTTGATATTTTTAAATTTGAAAATGATATCTTTACAATTCGAAATTGGAATTGGAAATTTTAAACAATTTTCTCGTATTATGCGATTTTAATTTCAATCTCACATTACTAAAGAAACATAATTCTTCAATATAGAGTTTCACATGCACGATCCGTTGAACATTCTTTCCATTCATCTCTCTTCTATTGTTCATGAAAACATGGATATTTTAACATTTCTTTAAACCTACATACCTACTTGAGAAGTTGTTTTTTTAAGAACGTAGGTACTTACGGAAATTATCTTTTTCTACATCATTTGCAAACGAATGTTATCAACTATTATGTTCATTTTTGTAAGCATTCGAATTCCTTAATATAGCAATAATAGAGCAATAGAAAACAAAATTGATTAATAAAACATATTACTTGCAAATATGATTTAAAAATGAAGATAATTTTTTAATCCTGTAAATAGGAAATAATAAGAAATAAAATAATGAGATACTTGCACAGAATATATCTATATATATATATATATATATATATATATATATATATATATAAAATTAAAAAAAAATAAAGTAGAATAAGGTTATCCTTAATTGAAATCAAGACTCATTGTAATAAAATATAATTAATAAGAAATTTTTCTTCGGAACTGTCATGTTTTCATAATGAAGAAAATCAGCTAACATTGTGAACAAACGAAGAAAATTCTTATAGAAATAGTACACGTATTTTTCATAATGCATATATATAATATATATATATATATATATATATATATATATATATATATATACATACATATATATATATACACATACATATATATGTACATGTGTCATGTAAATGAAAAAAAAAAGCAACAATTGAATATATCTTATACGTAACAGTTTAGTTAAAAGAATCGAAATAAGTTGGGTTTTTAAACTCTAGCCTGTCGTCGTTTCTTTTTTTTTTATTTTTTCTTTTTTCTTTTTCCCACTACTCTCCCTTTTCACTTATTTATTTTTTAGCCACGGAACCATGACTAAAATTCACGAGTCTCCGGAGACTTTCAGCTGCGTCCAAAGAAATGGGCCGCCTTTGGAAGCGTGCTTGGAAGATTTAAGAGTGCCGAGTTAAAGGGACGAAACTTTTCTCTGTGGTCTCCGTAGCACTCGGAGACATACACCTTCGACCCTTAAATCTGATGG
Source organism: Dolichovespula sylvestris (assembly GCA_918808275.2). Lineage (NCBI taxonomy): Eukaryota > Metazoa > Arthropoda > Insecta > Hymenoptera > Vespidae > Dolichovespula > Dolichovespula sylvestris. Next base: position 3,428,265 of record OU964973.1, read on the forward strand.
AAATCGAGTTACGAAAAATAGAGAGGGATAAAGACAGAGATAGAGATAGAGAGAGAGAGAGAGAGAGAGAGGGAGAGAGGAAGAGAGAGAGAGAGAGAGAGAGAGAGAGAGAGAGAGAGAGTCAATCACAAATACGAAAAAATGAAGATAAGAACAACTCTGGATAAACTGTGACCTGTTATCATTATATTATTGTCGAGTAGATGAATAAGTGAAACGGTACCAAAGACTATTGTTTATACTCTCTAGCCAAGATATTTTCCATACAAAAAAATGTATAAGTATAATTTAAGAATATATAAAAATAATATTTTTTCTTTTTTTTACTCAAATACATTTATATAATTAAACTTTTAAACGAATTCAAATTTAAATGTACAATAAAGTTGGTTTTTGTTTAAGATTCGACTCGTTTATAATTATTTATAACAACGAAGTCGAATTAATGATTTTAAAATGTTTCAAAATAATTATACGATTATTATTTATATATTGTATACTTTATTGTATTTATTATAATTAATAATTATGAATTTTTAATTATAATAATATATTATATATAAGGTGTAACCGGACGAAAACAAACAAGTAACAAAAAACGAATGGGAAAAACAAACATTGAAGCAAAAGTAGACAAAGTCAATAATCGGAACAAAAACGGATTATCTGCTCTTAGAGGATTGATTTCTAAGAGAGGATAATCTTTATAAAAGCATAGAAATTAGAGAACAAAAAAAAGGAGGAAAGAAAACGCTTGTTGTTCGACTTTGCTCTATCGTACTTCAATAGTATGTATGTATGTATATTTATTCTTGATATAAATAAAATATGGATTTTTTGAATAATATTAATAATGAAAAATAATATCTCTTGAGGTAAATTAATATGTGAAAAGTATCCAAATTGTAGGAATAAATCGAAACAATTATTTTCAATAGAAAAATGACAAGAAGAATTGACCAGATTGAAATGCGTGACAAGCTAGAAAGATTATATGTATAGAAATACATTTCTTTTTATTTTATATTTCCTCTATAAAATTGTACGACGTATAAGATAGAGAAGATTTTACAATAAGTAAAAGGAAATAAGATCTATGTGAGAATAAAATACATACATACATATCTACATACATACTATAAAAGATATACATACATGCATACATATATATCATAAAAGATATACATATATATACACATATATACCATAAAAGACATACATACATGCACATAATAAAATATATACATACATACTTACGTGCATACAATAAAGTACATACATACATATGTAGATACAATAAAATATATACATATATATACATATATATACATACATACACATATATATATATATATATATATATATATATATATGTGTGTGTGTGTGTGAGAAAAATTGATCGGTTCGCTTAGTAAGAACATTGTTTAAAGTTCTATTTCATTCGCAAGTCGTCTTAGAAGAAAAAATATTTATATGGATTAAACGATTTCACCAGGGAAAAGGAGAAATTCTTTACCATCCAAAACCATCGTGGTGGTACACTACCGACCTGTTATCCGAAGGAATTAGTTTAATGAGAAAGCGGCTAGGACATTTCTCTCTCTCTCTCTCTCTCTCTCTCTCTCTCTCTCTCTCTCTCTCTCTCTTTTCTTCTACGAAGAGAAGAGCAACGAAAATATTTGACGAGAGAAGAAAATGACGCTGGAAGTAACGAACTTCGAAGTTGTTCCAGTTTTCCAATTGGTTGAGAAAAAGTCAGCACGTTCGTGTACACTAAGCACAGCTTCTTGTTTCGAAACGACATGAAAAACTCGATTTAACGTTCTTCGAGATTCTGAAACTTGCACGATGAAAAATCGAGAGATTCGAATAAAATAAAAAAAGTAGAAAAGATGAAAAAAAAAAAAAGAAAGAAATCTGATTAAGTTTAAGTTTCGTCGAAATAATAAAAATTACAAATATTACGGATTTTGGTAGAAAAAGGAGTTTGTTACAAAAGTTGCTTTGTTCTTTTAATTTCTTTTTTGCGGGCGAACGTAACAGCGTTGTTTATTTTCGATTCGATGAACCATTTCACGGTCATTTCAAGATCAACGATACTTATTTATTTATTTATTTATTTATTTATTTATTTATTTATTTATTTATTTATTTATTCTTCTTTTTTTAACGAAAACATAAATCTTATCGTCTTACTTTGTCAATTTATATGAAACGAAAAAAGAGAAAAAAATGATAAAGCCTTTCCTCCGTAACAGTTTTGTTATTGTTGTTGTTTTATTCAGTCCCTATTTTCCACGATATTATATTATCGTTAAAAACGCAAAAGTGTATTGTTCGTTAAGCTATTAAATAATCGTTTGATAAATAATCCCCAAGGTACGAGGCAAATGGGAAGATTATAAATAACAAGATTAAATAATGGAGACGAGATTGAAGAGTTATTTATATAAAAGAGAGAAATAGAGACAGAGAGGGGGGGAGAGAGAACGAAAGAGAGACAGAGAAAATCCGATTTCAGGAAAACAATCATTATTATCTTTATCGACGTTCCACGTGAAAGATGATAACCTCATTCTCTTTAATATATTGGATTTTCTTTGTCTTTTTTTTTTTCTTACTTTTTTTCTTATTTATTTATTCATTTGGACTAATCGATTTCAACGCAATGGACATTCATTATTTTATATTTATCTGTTCTTCAAATATTATTAGTTATTAAATATGATTTATCCATTTCAAGGTACACAAATTGATATACAATACAATATAGAGATGAAATAAATAAATTTTTCCAAATTAACGAATGGAAACGTTTTTATTCAAACATTCGTATTATCGTATATTCGTATTATAAATACAAAAAGTATTGTAAAATATAAAGTCGGCAAGGAAAGAGATAATTTGTTATACTTTAAAAGAAACACCTTGCAAGCATATATTATTTATATGTATATGAATACAAAAAGTTATGCGCCCGTATGTACATATATGAATATTTTAAATATATCGTTGATTATATATTAACTAATTTAAAGAAACTGAATTAATAGACTTACATGTATAGCATATTAAACGATTTAGATAATTGTAAGTATATATAAATGTATATATATATGTGTGTGTGGGGGGGGGGGGGAATGGTTTATCTAAAAAAAAAATAATATACATCTATTCCATGGAAGTATTACAAGAAAAAAAGAATTAGGAAAAAAGAAAGAGAAGAAAAACATTAAATTATACTTAAAAAGATGAGAATAAAAAAAATAAAACGAAATAAAAACCAATAATTAAACAAATTCTAACCAAATGAATTTCTAACACTTGATATGTCGTTTTAATGCATTATGTGTTAAACATTGGAACGAATTAATTTATTATATTAAAAATTTAATTGATTCAGTATATTACTTTTTTCTCCTTTCTCTCTCTCTCTCTCTCTCTCTCTCTCTGTTTACGTCTTTCTTTCAGCTTAATAAATATATCTATATTTTTCTATATGTGGAAATATACATATACATGAACCGAGTAATATAACGTCGAATGAATAAATGAATCGATAAAATAGTCGAAAGGAAATTCTCGATTATTACGAGCGTTCAAGGATGAGAGACAAATAAGGACGTCATCGAGCTGCCATTTCAATTAAATCGTGGACGCGTCTATTGGGTAAAAGAACGAAAAGCATCTCTCACTCTCTTTCTCCACCCCTTTCTTTTCAATCGATCTCATAGTCGAGAGAACTGTGAGAGGAAGAAAGAGAGAAGAGTATCATTGATCCCTCCTTCTTTTGTTATTCAGAATACTCGTAATACCAACTGGAAAAAACGAAATAAGAAACAAAGAGGAAAAGAGAGAGAGAGAGAGAGAGAGAGAGAGAGAGAGAGAGAGAGAGAGTGAGAGAGAGAGAGAGAGATGAGATATGACGATGATAATAAAAGAAAGAAAGAGAGAAAGGAGATATGATGACAATGATGAAAGAAAGAGAGATAGAAGATACGAAGTCGACGATGAAAGAGAAAGAAAGAGAAAGAAAGCAAATACTACGACGACGATGAAAGAGAGAAAGAGAGAGAGAGAGAGAGAGAGAGAGAGAGAGAGAGAGAGAGGAAGTGAGAAAGAACGGAAGAAAGAGATAGAAGTTTTGAAGTGAAATAACGCGAATGTTTTTTCCATCTTTTACTTTTTTATTGTTATTTTGTTTTTTATTTATTTTGATTTTCGTGTGTGTGTGTGTGTGCGTGTATTTTGTATATATATTTTAATTACCGCAGACATCTTTTCGCTATTATACCACGACGTGGTATTACTTCCAAATGGAAGATTATGCAAGGTAAGATGAAATCGATATGGGATCCGTCGATGTTGATTAGAAAGTTCTATCGTGTTTATTTATTTCTTATTTATTTTCTTTTGGTTTACGTCATGAAGAAATATATATATTTATTTATTTCATTTTATCGATCAGACGTTAATTTGAAGAAAGAGAAGAAAAATTTTCGAACGAACGTTAATACAAATTACGTGATAATTAGGACCGAATTAAAAGAGAAAGAAAAATCTATTATTATTATTATTATTATTATTATTATTATTATTATTATTATTATTATTATTATTATTATTATTATTATTATTATTATTATTATTATTATTATTATTATTATTATTATTATTATTATTATTATTATTATTATTATTATTACTTTAATTATTTTTATATACAAATAAAATGTAGACACTGTGTAATGTACGCGCTATTAAAAAATTTCATTAAAAAAATTTCTTAACTTCTTAAAATAATTTCCTCAATTATTTATTATCGCAATATAAATGAGAAAAATTAAAAAAAAAAATAAATAAATAAATAAAAGAAAAAAGAATGTTATTTATTTTATCTTAAATCTTTACCAATTCTCATGTTTATATATAATTGTAAAAGATTATGTATTATCATTCGATATATTATATAATTAATTTTTAATTCTTTTATTTTAGATAACAATCTTATTTTAATCGTTTAAATTGTTGGTCTCGGTCAAGTCAATATTATTCTCTTTTATCGAAAGGCACTCTACTTTCTCTCTACATGGGATTCCATTCTTCTTAACGAACGATCACGTCCAAGCCATAATGGCCAATGGCTAGCTACGTGATATCATTAAGAAGAGTCCAAAAGGTCTTCACGCTTTGCAACACCTCGACAATGTTGTACACCTGAGGTCATTAATGGTGTTAGTAGGGATACCCCCATCATGGAAACTGAATTTTCTTTACCCATTAATTACAGGTTAGCTCTTTGTAAGTATTTATTCTATGATGAAAAACTGTCGTTATATTACAATTTAAAAACAAGGAACAAAAACAACCATAGATCGATCGTTTATAATTTTTATTACTATAAATTATTTTTTATAAATAATATAAATTGATAATGAACTTTGGTCCGTTAAAAGATTTCTGATCAGCAATTATTGATGAATATTAAATAACTATTATGAATGTCTATCTTTAAACAGCATTATTTGAAAGAAATTATAGTGAACGCAATATTTTCTATAATTTATTTTTTCTTTACTTTTAGATAATATATACATACATATATATATATATATATATATATATATATATATATATATATAATTGACTTATTGTTTGCTTCTAGATAGAGGTCATTGATTTTATTATTTGCTTTTGAATAGATATTATTAATATCATATAACATTGTGTAATAATATTTTCTAATGTAGTCATTTTTTTCTCTCTCTCTTTTCATCGTTCGTTCTTTTTTTATTGTCGAATAAAACCAGAGATGGAATATAGAATAAAAAAAAAGGAAAAGGCAACAATGAGTTATTTGGTTGCATGAAAAAAGAAAAAGAGAAATACTTGCCATAAAAAATTAACGATCCGCAGTAAAATGTTTGTACAACTCTTGAAAATGTTCAACCAAAAATTAATTATGATTACTCGGACGTTGTTTCAATTTTAATGAGGAACCAAGTTAAGAGGGTAATTAAAAAGGTAGTGATATATTGTTAGTCATCGTCATCGTCGTTGTTGTTATTGTTATAGTTGTTGTTGCTGTTGCTGTTGCTGTTGTTGATGATGATGGTGGTAGAACGATAAAGTCCGATCCTTCGTCCGATGCTAACTTTTCTCGCCATTATCCTAAAAGCGGCTCTGGGAATTAACGACGCTATATTGTTCGGAGTATCGACAATGTGGTCAGATAACGGCATCGTGTAACAATATCGAATAATCTTTCGAATAAAATTTATTATACGCGCATTTCGAAAATCGAAGGATTCTTGTAATTGTAATAGTATCAAATTTTTTTATTTTCTTTTTGTTTTCTTTTTTGTTTTGTTTTCTTTTTCTTTTTTCTATTTTCGAATTGTCGTACTTTCTCGAATGAAATTTTGTATATTAATAATTTCCAAAAACCGAAAACAAATTTATTCGCGATTATATTTCCTTAAGACTTAAAATGCGATGTTTGTATCTAGAAGATAATTCTTTCACTTTTATTATATCATAGAGTTAACAGGAATAATTTTCTTTGAATAAAATTATAATTATATTAAACGATATCAATTTTTTCTTTCAACATTATATTTATAATTTCTCTTTTATTAATAAAGTAGATATTTCATTATTAATTAGTCGATAAAGCGAATGCAAATTTTTCATTCCTTATTATCTCACTCTGATCAACAATTTGTAAATACTTATTAATATATTTTATAACTGTTATAAAAAAAAAAAAAGAAAAAAAAAACCCTATAAAAACGTACTTAACTATACCAACAAATGCATACATACATAAAAACATACATAGATGTTCATTCTTCACAGTAGAAGAAGAAGACAGAGAAAAAAAAAATAACAAAACAGAGAAAGCTCTAATTTAAAGGACAACTATCTTGTTATCGAGTTGCCAGTAAAATCGTAGGATTATAGGGGTTGATACGAGTCCAAGATGGTCAGGATAAACGTGTTTAGAGATGGAAACAGCAAAGCGTTAACGTCCCTTGTGAGAGGTGGAAGGACTAACGCGTACAGTATCCTCGAGGACGTGACAGTCGTTGTGAAAATACGCGAGACGGTCATCGTCGTCCTCCTCGTAGCCGACGCTAATCGCTCTGACGGTCCAGAGCTTTCAAGCTTTCCAGGAAAGCATGTGAGAGCTTGGACTCTCGTGCTTCCGTATCGTCAGGATCAAGCTCAATATTTTCAGCTCGAATTCTCCATTCTCTATCTCCCTCCCTCTCTCTCTCTCTCTCTCTCTCTCTCTCTCTCACTCTCTCTCTCTCTCTCTCTTTGACTTTGACTCTGACTATGCCTCTGTCTCTGTCTCTCTATTCCTTCTCATGCTTTTCCACAAGCATCAGTCGAGTTCCCTCGAGTGTTACGACAAACGCCTGACTATCTAAGTGCTTCTACTGGTTTACTGAGAAAATAAATGCCGAAAAACGGGATCTAGAAGTTTTACTATTCCCACCAAAGACAGATATTTTCTTTTCCGTAGAAAAGTAGTATTTTCTACATTTATCAAAGTCCTATTCTTTCTTTATTTTATTTATTTCTTTTCTTTCTTCTTTCCCTTGTTATTTTTTTTTTTTTATTCCTTCCTCTTTTATTCTACCCCTTTGTATTGTGTTTTACTTTGAAAGTTATCTTATGAATCTTCTTCTTTCTCCTTGCTTTTTTCTTTTCTCTCTCTCTTTTTTTTTTTTTTTTTTTTTTTTTTTTAAATAAAATTTCGTATTCTTCGATATCATACAACAACGTGAAAAATAATAATATTATTTTGGAACGAAATGGGATATGTTCGAAAGTGAAAAAAAAAAAAAGGAAGAAAAGTTATTTTTAATCTTTTCTTTCATTTAGAAATAATACGTTTCATATAAAAGATTAACTTTTCCAATTATCTACGGGTCTCATTATTAAAATAAATTATTTAACTGCGTGTTAATAATTAACGTAATTCTACGTGTAAAACCCATATAATAAATAATACGAGCGTCACGTTCCGTTCTATAAAACTTCTCGTATTATTACGTTTTGATATTACTATAAAACAAAAGTCAAGCGGAATTGAAGGAGAGACAAAAAAAAAAGGAATAAAAAGAAAAGAAAAAAAAAGAAAAAATACGGCAAAAGTTAGAAGAGTCTCTATCCTTCTCTCTTTCTCCCTCCCCCCCCCCTCTCTCTCTTTCTCATGTGAAGTAGGTGTGTGCACGCGCGCGTGCTTGTGTGTGTCTGTGTATTTCCTACACGGACCAAAGAGTAAGAATCCAAGTGGAAAGTGTCTACGTACAGATCGTCTGTCCGAAGCAACACGTGGTTCGAGCTAGCTAGAGGAAAGATCGACAACAATCAAATCGATCCTTGCAAATCGTCCTTATCCTGAACGACCAACATTGGCAAAAGGAATAACAGATAACAGAGGAGAGACTAACTGTAGAATTCGTTGAAGTCAGCATGAAATCACTTTCAAGAACGGAGAACACTGAAATATGCGTATGAGTGAGAAAGAGGGACGCAGAGAGAGAGAGAGAGAGAGAGAGAGAGAGAGAGAGAGAGAGAGAGGGAAAGAGATAGAAAATACACGATATAACCAGGAAGAGAGAAAGAGAGAGAGAGAGAGAGAGAGAGAGAGAGAGAGAGAGAGTGAGGGAGGGAAAGAGACAGAAAATACACGATATAACCAGGAAGAGAGAGAGAGAGAGAGAGAGAGAGAGAGAGAGAGAGAGAGAGAGAGAGAGAGAGAGAGAGAGCATCAAACTAGGCTTTGCAAGCCGTCGTACGTAAAATCTATGCTTTCGTATAGGTGGAATATCAGCAAAGTAGGATGGGAGAGAGTTGGATAAGGGTAGGGGGAGGTGGAGGGGGATATAGGTGGGTGGTAGTGGTGGTTAGAACGGGGGCGTGAAGGAGGATAAGAAGGTAGATAGAGAAGGAAGAAGAAGGGAAGCGAGGAGATGGGGGTTCAAAAGGGCTGGAGGCAAGTTTCGACGGAAACGCGTGCACGTGTAAGGGTTGGGCAACCCCTTCCCTTGGAGGTGTACTCGCAGCAGAGTTATGCAGATCGGACCCTCCTAACTGCTGTTTCACACGCGATATCATGCATTTCAATGTATAGACGGTTTGTGCTAACTCCATCGGCCTTTTCGTCGTTACTACGACTTAGAGAAAATACACACACATACACACACATATGTATGTATGTATGCATGTATGTATGTATACGTGTATGTATGTGGTCAGAGTTTTGGGATTAAAATCAACTGTATTGATATTTCTGGATAACATTTTTATTACTATTTATTTGAAATTTTATTTGAGGTGGGGATGGAGGGGGGGGGAAGTAAAAGAAAAAAGGAAGATACAAACGCTTATTCCAGATAAAATAAATATATCTATGTATATCGACTCGAATAATTACGATAGAATAAAAAAAAAAAAAATCAATTTAATTAGATATTTCGGTACCCGGTTAATTTTTTTACATTTCTTTTCTTTTCTATCTTTTATTTTTTTTTTTTTTACACACGTCGCAATATTACCGTTTGAATTTCTTTTACGTTTTTTCTTTCTCCTCCTCGCCATTTTTGTCTCTTCTTTTTGCGTTTTTTTTTTTGATAGTATTTTGCGTAATTAAAATTTTCCACTCTCTCTCTCTCTCTCTCTCTCTCTCTCTCTCTCTCTCTCTCTTTCTATCTTTGTTCTCTCTCTTTTTTTTCTTTTTCTTCTTTTTTACCTCCATAAGAATAAAAGGAGCAAGCACGAATCGAGTAAAGGTGTATAATCGGGATCTCGCAGATAGGGTGCCGATAGGAACACCGACTTTCCAGGCCAGATTGGAACATGTTTGCATGGTATTTAGCCGATAAGGGTCGAAGGTATCGAGCATATAGATTACACGCTTTTAACTGATCCACAATGGGCGTTACTCCGTTGGACTAGCCAACCTCCCTTCCTCCTCTTTTTCGCAGCCCTCTTAAGCTCTCCTTCCTTCCATTTTACGAACGTTTCATTCTACCTTCTATTTTCGCTTCGGTTCTCTCACAGTGACATGGTCCCGACCGTCAGGCGTTCTAATTAAAATGTTTTTTCTTTCTTTCGTACTTTCGTTCTTCCTCGTACTCTTTCTTTTTCTTTGGTTCTTTCCTTTTTTATCCGATTCACAGAATGGAAAAGAAGCCGAACGGCGCTTCCCGTTTGATCAGCAAAAACCTCTCAAGCTACGTTTTATCATCGTGTTACTTACTTCCAGCAGTTCCGAGTATTTAACGAAAAAATGTCGAGAAGAGAGATTTTCATAGAAAGTTATCATGGGGGAATTGAGAGATCTTGACAGAATTTTAACGTAATTACGAGATAGGTCGTGTAAAAATAAAGTAACGTCAGTCCCCGAGAAAGATTATCTTTTTTCAATCCTAATATTCATGGGAATATTTTAATACGTCCAGCCTGCAGACAGGCAACACTTTATACATCGATGAAAATATCACTTATGAACGTTTCTTCCTTCTCTTTTTATCGGTCATTGGAAATACATTTTTAAACGATGTATGATAAACGATATCTCATAAGATTATTGAAGATAGACATTTTTTTTTTAATTAATTAAATAGAAAATTTTTCGAACGCCTGACGATAGGCAACATTTTTTGCATCGTTAAAGATGTTACCTACAAGGGTTTCATTTTCATTTTCTATAGCCCCTGTTGATAGGCAATACTCTCGTACAAGTGTAATAAAGCGTTTCAAACAGTACAGGGACACAAAACTGTAGCTTTTCTTCTTATCGTGTTTATTTTCAATGTAATCTCGTCTTACTTCTCTTTCGTTCGTTAGTTTGTTTATTTGCTCGTTTGTTTTCTATCATTTTTTCTTTTCTTTCCTTTTTCTTCGAAGTTTAACGTCTAACGTTTAAACGGAACTCAGTAGTAATGTAAGTTCCATCAGAAATTTTACACCTTGCAATTATCGTCGGATTGCTTCGAAGTCCCAAGTTCGCCGTCTCGACGAGGACAACTCCTCGGGAATTCGCGATAAAGTTGACTTAATTACTTCGCAAGAGATTCCCGCGTTTCCTTCAAATATCCGTTTCCATCGTGGCGAGTAATACGCTCTGTTTGCTAAGATACTCCTCCAACCTGGTGCGGTTTTCTATCGAGCCAGATTATTCCACTTCCTTTTTAATTTTACATATATATACATATGTAGATATGTATGCGTACATATATGTATATGATGTTATATGATTAGAAAAGATGTATATGATTAGAAATTTCCATGATTAATCATCTTAATGAATTTTTTCAAGCATATATGTATAAAAGATATCAATCGAAATTATGAACGATTATATATCAAGTATATAATAATAAAAATCCATTAAATTATTACTGAAGAATTATTTTGTTACTTAGTAAATATATCGAATAATTTTAGTCATATCACATAGTAAGCACTGAAAAATTACATATAAAGTAATTATCATTTTTTGAGATATTCCGTTAATAATTAAACATTTATCGCTGTTAATAATTCGATTGTCGCAATTAATTGAACTAAAATTTAATAACGCCAGGACAATCTTTACAATTACAAGCCACTATAATATATAATACGATAATGTAAGTTTTATTGATATTATTGTTAATAAATTCGATTGTTTTCTTTTTGTTTAGGTATGATAATAAAAAGAGAAAAAAAGAAAAGATAAAATAAAAGAAGGAAAACAAAAAGGAGAGAATGTGAAACTTCGTTTGCAATGAATTTAAATAAAATCCCTACGCATTCGTGTTATCCTTTTTATATTTCTTTATTTTTCGATCTAGTCCACCATAACGCTTGCTCGAAGAGAAAATCTGTTTATATATATATATATATATATATATATATATATATATATCTCCCACTCTCTCTCTCTCTCTCTCTCTCTCTCTCTCTCTGTCATCATAGCTACGATAAAACCGAAAAAGCCGTTTTGAGAAACGATAGAATTGCCAAGTTATCTTCTTATCGACTATTCGTTTTCCGAATTCGTTTAGCGCCGAGATAAACTTGGATACTCTCACATAGCAACCCAGATGCATCCGATCGAATTTTTCTAATTTTATTCCTTTTAGGTTCAACCGTGTACAACACGTACTCGTGAAATTGAAATTTGAACGGTGAAAACAATTACGTTGAAAAAAACAATATCTATGTTAATGAATAATATTAGAAAGAATAGACACAACGGGAAGGACATTTTTATTTTATAAAAAAAGATATGTGTGTGCGTGTATATATATATATATATATATATATATATATATATATAAACATTACGTAAATGAGAAATTATTAATAATCAGAGTAATATGTATTTCTTTATGAGAAATAAATTATAAATATATATATATATATAATTACTTATATAGTACATAATAAATATTACAAAATTTTATTTTCAATTTTCAATTTCAACAAATATAACTATTTCGATTTATATTTTCTCAATGAAGTCACGTGAGCGAAATGATTTCTTTCTTTCCAATAAAATAACGTCCGAAAATAAAAAAAAAAAAAAAAAAAAAAACAAATCTTTCGTATTTGTCTCTCTTCTTTTTTTTCTTATCAACAATTACAAATAAATACTTTTTCTTAGAAATATACTAAATTCAAGATGTCATAAATCACTATGTAAGATACATTACGCGTATAGAATGTACTACGTATGCATGTATTAGTATGATACATGCTTACACACACACACACACACACACACACACACACACACACACACACACACACACACACACACACACACACACACACACACACACACACAGGGAGAGTGAAAGTGTGTGTGTGTGTGTGTGTGTAGATAGATAGAATGGAAAGTAGAATTTATACATTTCGTATCCGATTTCTTTTAAAAATATATGTATATGTATTAGTAATGTCATTGATAGAGTATATGTGATATAAGTCGTTCGATATTTTGCAGGTTCGAAAGCATTCCGGATGCATAAAATGGACGTTAGCTTCGTATGCTGTATCCCGTCGAATGTATTTTGCATACGATCCTCTGCCCCCTCTTTCTTTTTCTCTCCCTATCTTTCTCTTGAAGAGCGTAAGGCAAGCAGTACACCCTCCACCCTCGGTCTACGTGCCACTCTGTAATAAAACGATACGTATTTTCCGGGTTGAAAGGCACTGCAAGCTCTAAAGGGATCTTTCTCTTCGCAGTCTATGCAACGAGGAAATACATGCCGAACGTGCATACACGCGATCATTCTCTCTCTCTCATACACACACACACTCTCTCTCTCTCTCTCTCTCTCTTTCTATCTCTCTTTCTCTTTTGCTATCTCTCATTCTCTCATTCCTTCTCTCATTCTCTCATTCTCTCTCTCTCTCTCTCTCTCTCTCTCTCTCTCTCTCTATCTCTATCTATCTATCTTTTTTCAGCCTCCCTTTTTTCTTTTCTCTTTTTTTTTTGTCTTTCACGTGCTCAACGTTACACTGATGCGTTCCTTTCCATAAATTATTATCATGTACCTTATGTAGACATGTCATAAAAAAATATGTCACATGGAATTCCAAATTTTTTTATGACGATTCGTAGTCGTTGTGATAGTTTAATTGTAGCATTTCCTTTTTAGTGTAATTAAGAATTTATAGTTGTTCTTTTTTTTGTAATTGCATATGCGATCATGTACGATATTCTTTTTATTTTAGTGTTGCTTTTGTATCCTGTTTTTTTTTTCTTTTTTTTTTTTTTTTAATTTATCCTACATGTTTTTACTTATAGGTTATAATACGTATAATTTCCTCATCTAACTATCATACCTCTGTTTACATATATATGTATATATATATATATAAACGCACATACATATTCGTTATATATTTTTTTGCTTTAACCCTAATTATTCTAATTTCTAGTATGCGATTAAGTTTCGCTATAAATAAATGAATAAATAAATAAATATCTCTCATTGTGTCAAAATATTTCAACCGATAACAACAGCATAATATCGATCAGATCTATCTCATTTTATCTCTCTCTTTTTGTTTTTATTTGTATTTCACTTGTACAACGTTACATCGATGTGTTCCTCTTTATAAATTATTTATACTTTTAATTATTTATGGAATTTGATACTATTAGGATGGTCATAATGATATGAATTTATTCATTCTTTTTCTTCTGTCTTTCTTTTTTCTTTTTTCTTTTTTCTTTTTTCTTTTTTAATTCACTCTTTATGTTTTCTTTTTTATTCGTTTATGAGTCCGTACAATTTTTATCATCCCAATTATTTCCATACACGCACACACGCACACACAGTTTTCTTTTTACTTCTAATCCTTTATATACTAATTTCCATTAATGCGATTAAACTTTGCCATAAATAAATAAATGAAAGAAGAAATGTATGAATAAATAAATCAAAACAAAAAAAAATGATTCCCATTGTCTCGAAAGTACTGCAATCGACAAAAGCATAATACCGATCGGATCTCTCTCTCTCTCTCTCTCTCTTTCTTTTTCTTTCAATTGGAGAAGCTATTTCGATCTTTCAGTTTCGAGATTTTAGATATTCAAAAAGGATACAAAGAGAGAAAGAGAAAGAAAGAAAGAGAGAGAGAGAGTTTATCGATCAATAATCTTTCGTGCTACGTTTCATCGATGCTGATATGAAATTGAAAATTAATTGGCGAATTAATCACCTTCACGCACGCTACAACCGCCCTCGTCACCTCTGGCCCCCATCCACTTCTTTCTCATTTTACCATCTTCTTTCTTCTGTTGTTTTCTTCTTCTCTTTTTCTTCTCCTTCTTCTCCTTCCTCTTCTCCTTCCTTCTTTTTTTCTCTCCTTTTTTCCTATTTTCTTTCTTTCCTTTCCCTTTTTTTTTTTGTTTTAATTTTCTTCTACGCTGCCTACACCGGACGACGTAAAAAATTGATGGATCGTGAGAGGAGTAGCGGGAGTCTTTGGATTCGTTGTAAAACCTTGGCAGTAATATCCATTAGCGATGGTGAACGTAACACGCGAAGAATTTTTAAGGTAAACCGCGAGAATCCACGGACTTTCTCTCGTTAAATTTTCGCGAAGGTAATATCTTCATGGATTCGTCCTTTATTATTATAATTACCAAATGCCATATTTATATATTTAACGCACGTCACAAGAAAAGTTTCATCGTTGGAAGGAATTAAATTAAAAATCGGTCCAATTAACAAAACTATTGCGGTTAATTTTCTTAATTGATCTTGTTTGAATTACTTAAACGAACTTTCTCGATATACAAAGGACGAAATAATTGTTACATTTTTTTTATCCGTTATGTGGAATAAAATTTGCTCGTTTTCAGATTAACGCGTTACCACGTTTCGATGAAACGTACGTATTGAAAATCGTTGATCGTTGGAATCATTTTAGAGATTATCGTAATGAGGATCGTGAGGAAACTTTAAAACGTTTCAAAATATTCGAAAATTGATTTATGCAAACCAACAAAACGTAAGTTATAGCATGATATATATATGTGTGTGTATATATATATATATATATATATATATATATATATATATATATATATATATATATACAGACACACGCGCACACGCGTAAACATACACAAAAGAATATATTTCACGGAGATTTTTTACAATTGATATTATGCGCAAGTGCATTGAATTATTTGTTATCATAATCTTCAGTTACGTTCGATTATGACGTGGTAGTAATTGTTCTTACCGATATGAATATTCAACATTATTTATTATAGGTTCGTTAAAACACATGATAGACAGACGTTTACATATGAAACTTTTTAAAAAATTCAACCCCTTCCTTCGTGATGCTGGATTACGTTGCGTTAAATTGTATTCACGATGCTCATTAGCGATTCGTTAAACGTCGATGACCTGCCCGGCAGAACTTTTTTTTTTCCCCCACGCGATGAAGACTCCGCGAAAATAGCTGCGATTTTATTCTCGTTAGCGTTTAAACGAGAACTCGAGATCAGATCGATTATTAAAATTCGCTTGCGACCTTAATTTCGTTCGAGAACGACCGTGCCTTTTAAAAAAGGAAGAAAAAAAAACAAAAAAGAAAAAAAATAATAATAACTCGAAATAGAGAATGTAATAGCGTTCGAAATTATCGCGTGTTAGAAACTTCGGAATAAAAATAAAAAAAGAAAGAAAAGAAATTGAAGTACAATTGCTATTACCGGAAATGTTATAAACAAGTGGTTGAGTTATTTTTAATGTTGTTGTAAAAAGAAGTCATAAATCCTTTACAATTTTTCTCAGCATACGTTAAATTTAATGATAAGTATGTATTGTGCATTAAATGCGATAATGTGCGAAACATTTTTGTAGTCTCTTCGTATAGGCAACACTTTCTACGTGTTTGTAAGTTAGGTTGCCTATTGTCAGGAACTGAGAAAGAAGGTTCTTAAGTATTGAATAAATATGTGCGTATAATATGGTATCTAATTTTTCAAGTAAGAAAACTTTTAATATTTTATTTACTTTAAGTAAAATTTTATTATATATATATATATATGTACACATATATACACACATATAACAAAAAACAAAAAGAGATACAATAAAATATTTGTCACACGTCAATACATAGACCTATGAAAATAGTAAAAAAATGTCTGTTATCCTGAGTGGTAGCGAGCTATAGTTGGGGAGTTCGAAAAGGAAAAAAAAAGGAAAAAAAAGGAAAAATAGAAAACTATGAGGTAAACAAAGACGTTAAAAGATAAGGAGACGTAATAATATGAATTCGGTGATGCTTATATACGAAATTCTGACAAGTGGCAGAATAGGACGACGTGCCTCGAAATGGAGAACACGCTTTACCTACATACGTGCTTTCGACCAGTTCCCCTTCAGTCTCTCCCCCTACTCTTCTCCTCGGTCCTCCCTTTCCTTCTATCCTAAACCATCCCTTACAACCACCCTTTTCCTATCATAGCAAGTAGAGAACACGTAAGGGAGATAGGACGAAGGCTCGTCTTATTTTCCTTCCTTCCTTCCTTCCTTCCTTCCTTCCTTCCTTCCTATCTACCTACCTTCCACGAAACAAGAGAATAAGGGTTCCCAGCACATATTCTCAACCACAAAGAACTCTTACCACCCTTATTATCTTGCGTATCGCGTGAGTAAACTACTCGTCGAGCACAGCACATCTTATATGGATCAACTAATCTTTCGTCGCGATTTAATTATATCATTATTAATATTTCATTTTGTTCCTTTTTTTTTTATACGTTCATTTCTCTTATATTAAATATATTTACATAAAGAAGAAAAGAGAAAAAAAAAGATCCATCTCTAATTAATCGGTAACGAAGTAGATTTTTGAGAAGAAATTTTAACTTTTCGTCCGATGACATTATTACTTTTCGAAATAAGGAGAAGCGCTTTTCGCAAACGATTAAGTAACGTTTAAAAAAAAATTTTTGCAAAAGAAAAAAAACATATACATATATGTATATACATATGTATATATACACATATGTATAACATATGATTATATTTACGATTTTGATTTGAGAAAAATTCATCGATCATATAAATACTTTTAATCGATTTATTTCTTTATACAATATTTTGTTACCACACGTAAGTACTTATGTTTACACCTATCTCAAACGATGACAAATAAAGCGAAGTATCTATTGCATTATTTATTAATAAAGTGTACTCTGTACCTGTATATAGTGTGTGTGTATATGTGTGTATACACATATATGTGTGTGTGTGTGTGTAGCTCGTCTGTAGTTTCCTTTCTTCCCTTCTTGAAAATAAGGGTTCCTAGCACATATTCTACACTTACCGCCCCTATCACTCTGCGTATCGCGTGAGTAAACTTTACGAGTTGGGTTCTATAACCAGACTAAGGTCTACCTTTCAACTACGAAGCCTATCGTCTCTCTCTCTCTCTCTCTCTCTCTCTCTCTCTCCCTCTCTCTCTCTCTCTCTCTTTCTCTCTTTCTTTTACAACCTTACGCTTACGCATACATTCTTATAACTAGAGAAAGACCGAAAATGTAGAAGACAACGAGTGTTAGGAAAAGAGAAATAGAGAAAGAGAGGGAGAGACGGTAGAAAAGAAAGAGAGAGAGAGAGAGAGAGAGAGAGAGAGGAGAGAAAGAAAGAAGAAGAGAGAAAGAGAGAGGGAGAAGTTTGAAGAGGTCGTAAGTTCGTGACAAAGAGTCAATATTAATTAAGGTAATGGCGAGTCGAGCGTACTCTTGGAAACGACGAGTAACCTTTCCACAATGAGGACTAATTATCGTTCGCTCAATAACCCTCTCTCTCTCTCTCTCTCTCTCTCTCTCTCTCTCACTCACTTTCTCTCTCTTTCTCCCTCATACTACAAACCGGCCGTCGTTACGGTTACGTTTGACTAGGTTCGACGTAGCACGTTTACGAGCCCTCGATCTCACTACACGTGTATACATGAGTGTATACGGCCAATTATTTCACACTCTCTCCATCTCTCTCTCTCTCTCTCTCTCTCTGTCTCTCTCTATCTCTGTCTCTTTCCCTACGAGACACGTGTAGCTAACGTTTATTATGCACAGCTTGGGATTGCCTCGGTCGTCCCCCTAATGGTCGACGTTTCGACGTTTCCAACCCCGTTTGGATTTGATACGTTCCATAGCAATCGCTTATGTTGTTTACTCGTTCCAAAATTTCAAGGTTTATTCGAGTTGTTTCTCGTTTTCCTCATTTC
This sequence comes from Dolichovespula sylvestris, assembly GCA_918808275.2. Classification (NCBI taxonomy): domain Eukaryota; kingdom Metazoa; phylum Arthropoda; class Insecta; order Hymenoptera; family Vespidae; genus Dolichovespula; species Dolichovespula sylvestris. The sequence goes on from OU964973.1 coordinate 3,447,042, forward strand.
TTTCCTTCTTTTTTTATTTAGTTTCTTTCCCCTTTCCTTCTACGTTTATTTTTATTTCCTTTTTTTTTTCTTTCTCCTTTTCATCGTTCCATCCCTTCCCTCTTTCCTCGAACGTTACACACATAACACATTGTATATAATTTTCGTGAAAGTCCGATGCATTGTAATAATTGATATCGTTTTACGATAAATCTTGAAAACTCTTTTAGGATTAAATAATTATTGTGACGTCGGAGTAATAAATGAATGAGAGCTGGTATTTGCTAAAAGTGTGTGTGTGCGATCAAAAAGAACTGTTCTTGAGTAATAATGTTCCGATAGATTAAATGGATGTGGATATGTCTGGAGATTCTTATCTCTTTAGATGAACGATATTTGATTGTTATGATATTGTCATAATGTACGTCGATAGCGTATCTTGATTTTAAATTCTCATTTTCTCTTGAGATCGAAACGTTTTAATATCGAAATACTTTATATTTATTTTTACGTGAAAATTAAAAGCAATAAGAAAATTAATACTTATATATTATTATAATACAATATATATATATATATATATATATATATATATATATATATATATTAGATATACATATATATGTAACTTTAAATAATTTTTTTCTCCGTTCTTTTCCTTTTCTTTTCTTTTCTTTTCTTTTCTTTTTCTATTCTAATTATTTGATTTCAAGATCCAAGTCGTTTGCATTGTATGTATTGCAATAAGAGATATTTGAAAAAAAGAAAGAAAAAGGACAACTCAGATCATATGTCTGTTAATTTTTAATGTTTCATACGTATTGATATCGGTATTAAAGATGAAAAAAAAATTATTTTTTGTTATCACGTACTGCAAAATTTCTTTACGATATTACGTAAGCATAGATAGCTTTGAAGGAAGGCTGAAAAACGTACGAGTTCAAAGGATGGGAGCGGCTGTCCTGTAAAAGGGCAAAGGCATCGATAAAATTCTTTTACGTTATATTACGCTTGACTCACGTATCGCTTCGATCTCATAACGTTAATGTATCGTGAGTGAGTTGCTTTCTTTCATTCTCTCTCTCTCTCTCTCTCTCTCTCTCTCTCTCTCTCTCTCTCTTTCTTTCTTTCTTTCTTTCTTTTCTTCTTGTTTCTTCTTTTGTAATGTTCCATACGTCATAAAAGTCAGTCCTTTAAAATAGAACCCACAATGTTAAATGTCGGAAATGAAAATATCACTTATTGTCTCTTTATTCTTATATTTTTATACGTCATACATATAACATATTGTCAGTTCATTAAAATTAGGCCTTAGTAATTTAGTAATTAAAAGAAAAGAAAGAAAGGAAGGATGAAGGAAGAATTAGAAAAAAAAAAACAGCATATGTACTCTTTCTATTTTTTTCTTCTACTTTTATATATATATAGCATACAGATTAATTTTTTTGCTTACTCGATCAAGTTCATAAGATCAATTGAACTTTTCCATACGTGCATCCTCAGCTTCGTTTTGTTTTGGTTTCTTATTCTCCTTTTCTTTTCCTTTTTTTCTGTTTTTATATACAACATACACGAAATAAAACATGAAGAATTAAATCTAATTTAATTCAATTAGATTTCTAATTTAATTTAATTAAATTCTGTCTCTGCGTATAATCCGAATTTGATTAAATATATATAATTGTGTTTCGTGATTAAATCTCTAGATGGCAAAGGAAAAAAAAAAACGTTTTTATATCCGTTTTATCTTTCATTTCTTTCATCATAATCATTCGTCGTGCATATATTCGTAATTAAAAAAATAAATATAACCATACATATTTTACGCCTACACAAATGTGTCTCTCTCTCTCTCTCTCTCTCTCTCTCTCTCTCTCTCTCTCTCTCTCTCTCTTTCTTTCTCTGAAAAAAAAAAGAAAGAAAAGAAAAAATAAGAAAAAGGAAAAAAAAAGTTGATAAGAAAATTAATCAAGCTCCCAGAGTTCAATTTTCAGCATGAACAACGTAAATATAATAATACTGATATTAAAAATCAACGTAATTGTTAGGTTAAGAGGTGTGGGGTGCAGAATTAAGTAATTAATCGGCATACCATATAACGTCGAAAGTCCGTCGTTTTCAAAGCGACGATGACAGTCACTCTTATTCGTTCAACGTAATTCGAAATGTCAAGTGTCTCTTAAGGAGAAAGCTTTTCTTCTTTTCTCTCTCTCTCTCTCTCTCTCTCTCTCTCTCTCTCTCTTTCTCTATCTCTCTCTTTTTAGCACATCACTTCATTTTGCTTCTCCTTTTAACTTAAGTATTTCAAATTCGTGAAGGGAGAAAGAGAGAGATAGAGAGAGATAAGATAGAGAGAGAGAGAGAGAGAGAGAGAGAGAGAGAGTGAGAGAGAAAGAGGACCTTTCAATGAAATCGTTCATAAGTCTATGGGAACTCGTAGGATCGCGTCCAATTATGCCAAAAGAGATAGAACATAGCGTGTACGTCTGTGTACGTGTGTATGTACAAGCCGTTACGGAACGTCGAGGACGATATCCTGAACGAAATTAAATTTGTCATCGTTACAATTTCACAGACGAAGAGTTGTCTCGAAAGATCCGAAGACGACGAACTACACACACACACACATACACACACACACACAGAGGGAGGGAGAGAGAGAGAGAGAGAGAATGCGCTCTCTACGTTCTAAGGGGCTCAATTACTCTCCTTCGAGACAAATTCTTGGCGGCGGTGCACTTCTGAGGAAATAATCTTATTTTGAGTCTGCAAGTCTCCAAAAGGCGCGTAAGAACGAAGGGGGTGAGGTAGGGCGAGGAAGAGTACAAATAGGGTGGGATAGAGAGAGGGATAGAGGGAGGGAGGGAGGGTAGGTGGGAAGGAATCGATGATGGCCGTCGTTTTCGTCGTTGTCCTCGTCGTGTAAGTACCTTGGCACTCTTTCGTTTGCAGGGAATTACGACCCCTCTTTTACTACGAGGACCCACTCGAAGAGGACTTCGTATACGAGGATCGACGCTTTGCTACGACCTTTCTATATTTTTTTCCTTTTTCGTTTCGTTCTTTTTCATTTCGTTTTGTTTTGTTTTGTTTCGTTCCAATTTTTTTGTTTTGTTTGTCTTCGTACTTTTTTTTTTCTTTGCTGTCTTTTATCTCTCTCTCTCTCTCTCTCTCTCTCTCTCTCTCTCTCTCTCTCTCTCTTCTCTCTCATTCTTTTCTTTTTCACATTTTTTCGTTCTCATCCTTTGTTATATGATGTCCATCGTTTAGGATAGATATATAAGAAGTAGTATTAAACGGTCTCTTTCATTTTCCTTATCTTCTTTTTCCTTTTCTTTTTCTTCTTCTTCTTCTTCTTCTTCTTCTTCTTTCTCTATTTCTTGTCTTAACAATTTTTACGACGAATCATTGGGAATATTGGCGAAAATGTTTTTTTTTTTTTTTTTTTTTTTTTATATTTTTCTTTTTTAGACAAGTTACGGTTTATTTGATCGGACAAGCTTTCTTCTTTCTTTCTTCTCGTGCAATGCCTCGAGATAATAATTTGATGCTGACAAAAAAAAAATATAATAACAATAGTAAGAAGAAGAAGAAGAAGAAAAAACGAATGTTTCATATAAAGAGGAAGAAAAAAATAGTTAAACTAAAGTTTCGTCCTAAAAGAAAGACATGTTCCGCAGACAATATTTTTTTATTTTGAAAAAAAAAAGAAGAAAGGAAGAAAGAAAGATGGCCAACAATATTATAGAACGTTTTCGTTTTCAAATTCATTCCGTAGATTCGGAAAAACAATCTATTTTCTTTTTCTTTTATTTTATTTTATTTTTTTTTTTTTTTTTTTTTCTTAACAAATACATTCACCAAATGACCATATTCGAGCAATATAATGTAGCACTAGTGAGAATGTGAACACGTTGTTATATCATTTTATTCTATTTTATTTATTTATTTGCATTATTCAATTTTTTCTCTTTCTTTTTTTTTTTCTTTTTTTTTTTTTTGAAGAATGAGGAATACGACACAGAACGTTTCTTGGTATTCACAGTCCCAAAGGAATATCTGAATGCTGTACGAATTATCCTAATCGATCCATTTCTTTTCTCTTCTCTATTTCTCTCTCTCTCTCTCTCTCTCTCTCTCTCTCTCTCTTTCTCGCTCTCTCTCTCTCTTTCTTTCTGTATCTATCTATCTATCTATCTATCTAACTCGTTCTCTCTTTTTCGCGAACACGATGGAAAGCTGAATTATTCGTCGTACCAAATTGAGTAGAACCAAAATGTAATTTTCTTAAAGCCATCCGAGCGTCTTCTATTCCTTCTCCTTCTGCTTTCGCCCTTTCGTGATTCTCATGGGACAACCACCTTCGAAATCGACTTTCTCCAGATCTACGATGTCTTCGTCGGGATAAACCGCATCGGGGAGGAAATACAGAAAATAGATTCACGAATTATTAATGAAATAAGTAATGGTGACAAAAAATTGACGAGAAATACTGAAAGAATTCACAAGAATTGACTTAACGCAAGCAACACTTCACATTGATAATATCAATATTAATCTAACTAAATCGTTTGAGCAGGGATCAATTTCTATCTAATTGTTACCCAATCTATATTAATGAACACGATAAATATCGTTAATTTTAAGTTCGTACAAAAAATTTCATAAGAAATCAGAAGATATTATAATAGAATGAAACAAATAACTGTTTGAACTAGTATACTGCCATATTACACTATTATGTTATTTGTCCAAAAAATTACATAATGAAATGATTCAAATAAAAGAATATTAGAGTAGATAAATAATTAAAAAATTAATAATGACGACAACAAAAAAGTAGATACATCTATGTACTAACATACATATATTTTATTATATATGTAGTATGCCCTACAATATTTAATTAAATAACAATTTTATCATACTTTGATTAAACAAAAATCTAAATAATATCATTATCAATTCTTTTTTTTTTTTTTTCTATTAATGATTACAAACAGATTATAAAAGTGATTTTCAATACGAATTTAATAATTCAATGAAAATTCAATAAAAATAAAACGATGATAAAGCATCGCAAATAAATATTAATGAATAAATAATAAAATACTATTAAGACGTATATATAGACGTTATATTGTACATTATTAATTATATCCTTCAAATATATGTTTTACACACAAAAATTATTTATATATTTTTGATTATAATTGTAATATATATATATATATATATATATATATATATATATATATATATAATAATAATAAAAAAGGATGTGAAGAAAGAGAAGGATGAGAGAAAGAAAGACAAAAAGAAAGAGATAAATAGAGAGAGAGAGAGAGAGAGAGAGAGAGAGAGTTAATGAGAAAGATAAAATCATAATGGCACGTTTCTCTCGGAATCAGGATAATGAAATAACGTTGACCACGAGCAGAATGAGTCGCTTCCTATAGGACGAACGGATTTGGCGAGAATCCAGTTAAATGAATCACGAACAAATCCACGCAGCGTTAGGATTGTAACTCATGCTAGGTAGTCCTCCTCCATTCATCGTTCAGAACCATGTCTACGCGTCCTGACCGTGAAGCACACGCCTTCCTCCTATATTTCCTTTCATTATCGAGACGCAGACAAAGATAGAGAGAGAGAGAGAGAGAGAGAGAGAGAGAGAGAGAGAGAGAGAGAGAGAGAGAGAGAGAAGGAAAGGGATAGACAGACAGAACGAAATTTGCCATAGGTTCGGTCTTTAATTTACGTAGTACGAAAACGGTCAACACGAGCATGCTCTTTCTCTTTTGTCACTCAATTTCTCTCTCTCAATTTCTCTCTCTCTCTCTCTCTCTCTTTCTCTCTCTCTTTCTCTTTCTCTTACTCTCTCATCTTTTTTTTTTCTTTTTTAATTGATTCGAACTATAAGGAAAAAATTACATAATTATTTTCATACGATACCTGGAATTTAAATTACAATAATGAGGAGATGCTTGTTGGGAAATATCTTTTTTTTTCTTTATTTTCCTTTCTCTCGTGTGAAATATCTAATCAAAATAATTCAACTTAAACAATTGGAATTTATCGTTTAATTAATTTCGTATCATTTAATTCTCGTTAGGAAGATTAATGACAATTTTGTGTCTTTTAATCATCGCACTCTCTCCCTCTCAATTTACCTCTCTCTCTCACGCACACACACACATTCTCTCTTTTTTTAGATAATATAAAATTGTCTAGGCTCAACGAAAAATCCGAACGAAATAGAGGCCACTTCTCTCTCTCTCTCCTTCTATCCCTACCTCCCCCCCCCTCTCTCTCTCTATGTTTTGCCGTACTTCGTAGCTCCTCGAGATAGAAAAGAAAATAGCAAAAAAAAAAAAGAAAAAAGAAAAAGAAAAAGAAAAGACGGAGAATAGAATAATAACGAAGTTTTCGTAGGAAACCTTCGCAAGGAGTTTTCCAATTTTGCTCAAAACGAACGATTTATTTTGCACGGAAGTAAGAGAAGAAAGAAAGAGAGAGAGAGAGAGAGAGAGAGAGAGAGGAAGAGAAAGAGAATGAACAAGCAGTAAAGCAGAAAATCCTGCTAAGTAGCTCGAGTTTTCATTCGACAGTTTATTCGATAAAAAGAGAGATAGAAATAGAAACTATCTAAACTCTCCATTTACCTCGTTTTCTCTCTCTTTCTCTCTCTCTCTCTCTCTTTCTCTCCTTGTCTCCTTCTCTTTCACTGCAATTGGTACGAGGTTGATGCGCTAATGTACTCCTGTGATTTACAGAGAAATCCAAGAAGACGCCGTTTACACGGCGAACAGCAACACGAGCATCAAGATTGAGCTCACCAAAGTCGTTTCGTTAATTAAAACTTCCAACGTCTCTCTCTCTCTCTCTCTCTCTCTCTCTCTCTGTCTTGTGTATAATCATTCTTTCCCTTTCTGTCTTATATCGAATATATATTTCTCTATCTTAAATGAAATAATTTTCTATTTCATTCTTTGTCTTTTGTCAAATAACTTTCTATTTCTAACTTTGTCTTTTATGAAGTAACGACATTTCTGTCTTCTTTATTTTGATATTCTTTCCCTCTCTCTCTTTCTCTCTCTCTCTCTCTCTCTCTCTCTCTCTCTCTCTCTCTATCTACCTCTCTCTCTTTTCTAATATCGAATAACATACTATTTCTTTCTTTGTCTTACATCGAGAAATTTTCTATTTCTTTCTTTCTCTGTACTTGAACAACCTTCTATTTCTTACTCTGTCTTTCATATTGTGTAACGCTATCTCTTTCTGTTTCTATTTTGATTTTCTTTCTCTATCTTTATCTCCCTTTTATTTTCTCTCTCTCTCTCTCTCTCTCTCTCTCTCTCTCTCTCTCTCTCTCTCTCCGTCAGCTATCGTCCTTTAACCTAAAATCGAAACTTTGGAGCGTATTAGTCCAACAAAATCGGAGAACATAAGAAAGTTTGCGATAATGCAAAAGCAGTACAAAAACTGTTCTAAGCCATTGTTCGAGGATTTAGAAGATTTACAATAGACAGACAAAACGTTCTCAAAATCCTAATCCCCGATTTGCATTCAACGATCTCCAGATTTGTTTGTGGTACCCCCGCCCCCTTCCCATCTAGCTAGCCCCCTTCCTCCCTCCTCTCCCCGACCAACTCTCCTATCTAATCATGTAAATTTTACTCGAGCCTTAACTTAGGATCTTCTGTAAAACGAGAATATATCGTTTCATCTCGTTATTTTGTTATCACATTGAAATTATTAAAATCCATTGGATTTTCGTTAATTGAATATTTGTTATCGATTGAAAATAATTAATAATATGTCTCGTTGATAATGGAATAACTTTGATGTAACTAGTATCAGAGAAATTTCGTTTGACAATAAATTTTCAACGTCCAATTACGTATCTTATCATTGAAAATCATTAGAAACTATTTCATAATTCTCACCATATATAAATATTAATTTTTTTCCTTCCTTTAAATATCGAATTAACAAATTGTTTCTTTTTTGTTTTGTTTTACAAAGAATTTTTATTTACAGTCACAATAATAATAATAATAATAATAATAATAATCATAAAATCATAGATCGACTTCGTAAACAAATTTATTGCGAATAGAGAGCGTTCGTTCAAAACGATTGACGTACGGTTTTCCAAACAAAACAATCGTTAAAAGTTCTTTCTCTAATCTCGTACCTAAACAAAAATCGATATAAGACAGTCGGATGTGACAAATGCAATAATCCCAAAGATTGTCATTTTCCAAAGCTATTAACCATAAAATAGTGACACTTCGAATGATTTAGTGAAAAGAAACGAACGCATGAGAAATAAACAGAAAGAGAGAGAAAGAGAGAGAAGGAAAGAGAGAGAGAGAGAGAGAGAGAGAGAGAGAGAGAGAGAAAGAGGAAGAGAAAGGAACAAAGAGAGAAAACGTTTGAAATTGGTGTAATAGGAAAGAGTAATTAACAATGCGAACTTAATTCATTAAGTCGAGCTTGGGGAGACGCAAACCACAAAACTTCTTGACGTTTTCCTGAATCCCCTCCCTAACCCTTTGGTCCCTTAACGTCCCATCTAACAGTACCACTCTTCGTCCATGAGAATTGTAGCTACTTTCTCGCAAAACTGAAATCCTTTGCCGTTTCTATATCGCCATCAGTAGTATCTTTTCTTCCTTCTTCCTCGTGGCCAAAAAGAAAGGATTGAAAGTCAAGAGAGACAGACATAGAGAGAGAGAGAGAAAGATAGAGAGAGAGAGAGAGAGAGAGAGAGAGAGAGAGAGAGAGAAATAATATTGTTTATTATGCCTGGATGCTTTGTTCTCAGTCTGAAGTTTTCAGGACTCTAGAGACTTGATACAAACAGGAATGATAATTAAAATAACGAAATCTTCTGTTTCTCTAAACGAAATGATATAGTATATTATGTATCTATGATACATGAAAGTAATAACGTGCATAACATGATTTTGAATATGTATGTATGTATGTATGTATGTATGTATATATGTATGTTATATGTTTATTAATAAGTTGCCCGAATTAGATATTATTTTAGAATGTACATTTATTAATTATCTAGATTAAGATCAATTTGTAACAATTACGAATAAATATTGTATATGCGCATTATAGATTATATATATATATATATATATATATATATATATATATATATATTTATTATTTATTTTTCGTAACATCGATAATAACAAAATAATTTGAAAAGTAATAAATATTAAAAGTAAATATTAATTCTGTAATCTAATCCATCTCCTCTTGATAGTTTTACTCTTAATATTAACAAATAAATTCTTAAATATCAATGATACAAATTTTTCTCTATTCCAATCGTTCAAACATGTAAATTTAATTGTTTATTAATTACCAAATGTCAATTATTTATTACCTCAATATTCCTATTATTATTAATCATTATTAATCACTGTTAATACTTCACCATTTTATTAAATATTAAATTATACATTAACACGATATTCCTTTTCCCTATCTTTAAACATCTTTCTTTTTAATGGTCGTAAAGGAAAAGAAACGAAAAAAAAATAAGAAGAAGAAAAAGAGAAGAAAAAGAAGTAAATAATATAAAAACAAATATAATCCTTCGTACATTTTCATATTCTTATTTCTTGATAGAAGAAAGAAAATCGTTGAGTTTAAACCCATACGAAAATGCTCTTGGCGAATCGCCAGTCTTTTTTCTCCTCCTCAAAACGTTTCCGTCTGTTTGTCTTTCTCTGTTTCTCTCTCTCTCTCTCTCTCTCTCTCTCTCTTTATCTATGTTTCTTATTAAAGCATAGTATCTATGCTTTAATATTCTCTATTTTCTTAGATAGAACTTGGCCCTTTAGCGTGTAACGTAGAAACTCAAAGTGTTACTTTTACGCATTCGTAGTAGCATCTGCTATCTCTTTCTCTCTTCCTCCTTCTCATACTCTTTCTCTTTCTCTCTCT
>OU964973.1:3464498-3484498 GCA_918808275.2 Dolichovespula sylvestris
AAGATACGTCCACGTTCTCACGTTTACGACAGCACCGTTAAATTCGCTAGTAACGGCACATTAGAGACACTTGCCAGATCCCTTTTACGAGCCAACGTATATATAGGGGGAAGGGTGCAAAAGGTGCCAAGACAATGCCAGGAATTAACAGGAGTCTCTTCCTTTTACCTCCTTTAACTATCGGATATATGTATTCCTTGGCTTTTCTACTTGCCGTTACGTCATCCACACTCGGCATATACTACCAATCGAGACCAATGAACTCATAATGTAATAAATCAAAACATCTTCATGAGTTAATAAAATTGTTGCGTTGATTTAAAGAAAAAAAAAAAAAAAAAAGAAGAAGAAAATAGAAAAGAAAAATAATAGAGAGAAAAAAGAATCCAATCAATGCATTGGCATTAGATATGAATAATAAATAAATATTGTAATATTAATGTGAAATTCAAAATTTTATTTATTTTATACGCATTATATATAAATAATAAATAAATGTTATATAACGGTAATATAAATAGTCTTGTGAAATGAAGATTGAAGATAACTCAAGGAAACAAATATTTAATTCGTATAAGATATTAATAAATCGTAAATAAATATTAATGAATGATCTAAGAAAGTGATAAAAATAAGAATTAATTTCTACTTACTTTATTCACACTATATATGAATGATAAATAAATATTATTGTGATGATATAAATAGTCTCGCAAAAAAAAGGTTGAAGATATTTTAAGGAAAAAAATACTTAATTCATATAAGATATGAATAAATCATAAATAAATACTAGTGGGTAGTCTAAAAAGAAAAAAAAAAAGAAAAACAAATCGATTCTTACTTCATTTGATGATAATAAAAAAAAGAGAATAAAATCTTTAGGAAAGAAGAAACTTAATTCATATAAGATGTAAATCATAAATAAATAATAATAAAAAAAAAAGATAAGAACAAATAAAACCCAAATTGCCCCAAATTTTCAATATAAATCGGATAATTTTAAGAAGCTAATTATATTTTCGATGATAGTCGTTTGAATATCACTATTGTTTTCGAGAGATTATGCGAACCACAGATATAATCCTTTCCAAAAGGTCGGCCTTTTCAGAAACGCAAGTTCTAGCGTGAAATCGATGATACAATAATGGTGCGACGAGCAGCAGAGAGAGAGAGAGAGAGAGAGAGAGAGAGAGAGAGAGAGAGGAAGAGTGTGTGTGAGAAAGAGAGACGCGCTCTAATAAATTAATAGCACACGTATGTAGCAAGCACATTTGCGCGCACACTGATAATCCGACGAGATCGTTTCGATTGTCAATGCTGTTAATTTTCCTACGATTCTCATATTATTCCCATGGCTTTGTATACCCAGTGATAATTATTAATTCGTGATTTCATTAATCTTCGAGATCTTTTCATTTTTTTTCTCCATTTATCTATCTATCTATCAATCTATCCATCTATCTATCTATCGATCTATCTATCTACCTATCCATCTATCCATCTTTCTATTTATCTGTCTATCTGTCTATCTGTCTGTCCAACTGTCTATCTATCCGTACTTGAAATACGAAATTAAAAATCCTTGAAACACGACAAAGAAAGAAAAAATGTTATTATCTTCGTTAATTCCTTTTTCTTTTTTTTTCTTTTCTTCGACCCTTCTCTACCTAAATTTTTATCTGTTTTTATTACCTTTAGTGAGACAACGATAGCAGAATATAATTTTATTCTTAATAATTAAAACAGCATTATCGTCGCAATATAACGTGTAACAATAATGATTTATTATTATTATCGTAAGGGGGGCGGGGGGGGAGAGTAAATTTCATTTGTATTTTTAATTCATTGGGATCTTTAATATCATTGGGATCTTTAAATCGTTCTTTTTTTTAATTATTCTGTTAACCTATTGTAAATTTTTTCTTCTTTTATTTTGCTCTCTTTTTTCAATCGATTACATTTAATCGATTAGATACAAGAATTGTGCGATGATATCGATATATCCCCACGAATAAAATGGTATTTTCCGAAATTACGTATGGTTTTTATCTAAATGTCGAAAATAAAGGTGTGTCAGATTATAGACTTCGAAAGAGAAAAAAATAAGAGAGAGAGAGAGAGAGGGGGGAGAGAGAGAGACAGAAAGAAAGAGAAAGATATATAGATAGATCATTTACGAACATCGGCCTATCGATTTACGATTCGGTCTCGCCCATATTTTCCGAGTTAATGGAGCAAACTATAGTACTGCGTAGGTTGAACCAAACTAAACTAATCTAAAGAGGAATAAAATGGTGTCTTAATCAACGTTTACATTGTTACTTCAGTATCGGTTACTCATTGTCGGCGTTAAAGATGACTTATAAGGATCGCTAAAAAAATAAAAGGAAAAATAGAAAAGAATAATTAATAAGAATAGTTTGAAAATTTCGAGTCCATTTTAACGATATTGATATTAATCTTGTAAAATGTATAATTGAAAAAAGAAAAGAAATAAAACATCAACGTTTTAAAGTTTCGAATCGATCAAACGATTTCAATTGATTACTTTCAATATTCGACATTATTAAAACTTAGAATAATAATATGAATAATAATAATAATAATACAATATTTTTATTGATCGTTCGAAGATGATTGTTAAATATCATAAATTTCAGACTGAATTTCATTTCATGATTTCATCGGTGGAACATTTAGTAACCATAAGGAATGATAATAACGATAATAACAAAAATAACAACAACAACAACAACAACAACAACAACAACAATAATAATAATAATAATAATAATAATAATAATAATAATAATAATAATAATAATAATAATAACTAATAATAATAATAATAATAATAACTAATAACTAATAATAATAATAATAATAATAATAACTAATAACTAATAATAATAATAATAATAACTAATAACTAATAATAATAATAATAACAACGATGATCATCAATATTCGTATCGATGGATGAAAAATCGAATGATAATAAATTGCAAGTAATATCTCTCGGTAAAGCAAGAGCACTGTAGTATTATATAGGAATATAAGCTCGATCGATCGTGCACGGACCATAACAGAATGCGAATGGGTGAGAGTGGGATAAGGTTGAAATGCCGAGTAATTCTCAGATATTAACCTGACAGTCGAACATCTCGGCAGCTTACTCGGTTAATCTGATTACTTCAATTCCCAAGAGTGTAGGACGCGTTGAATTTGTCTCTACAATTTGCCCGTAATGAATAGAATAACGATTATATATATATATATATATATATATATATATATATATATATATATATATATATATATTCAAAGAAAAAAAACTGAAAAACCAACAGTATGATAACACCATTAATTAAAATAAAAACAAATTAATAGCAAATAATAGACGAGTTAAGTAAACATTGTACAAACGAAATAATAAATACAATCGAATAAGAGTAACGAAAGAAAATCGAATAAATTGTACGAACATTGTTAGTACGAAATACGAAAGGTAAAAAGATAAAAAAGAAATTTGATATGAATAATATCATTAAGGCAAAACGATTAAAGGATATATTACAAAATCTAGACAATAGGAATAGAAGGAATAATGATAAAAAATAATAATAACTGTACAATAAATGTATAACAAACTAATATATATATATATATATATATATATATATATATATATATATATATATATATGTAACGTGTGTCGTGTCTAAAAGAAAGTTATATAATCTGAAAATAATTGTTACTTATATTAATATAATTATAATTTATTTTTTAAGTATAACATATACTTTTCAAATATTAACTTTTACGATATAAACTATGTATAAATACACACACACGCGCACACTCACACACATACTTATCGTCCATCGTAGAAATGTCGGATTGACGAAAGCGAACGAAAGGGAGCAAAAGTAAGCGGAAGAGATAGAGAGAGATAGAGATAGAGATAGACATGGAGATAGAGATAAAGATAGATACATAGATAGATAGATCGATAGAGAGAGAGAGAGAGAGAGAGAGAGAGAGAGAGAGAGAGAGAGAGAGAGAGAGACGGCGTGAAACATTCAGTTGGAATTTTCCGAGTTAATGGCGTACTTTTCTCTCGAAGAGAAGGTCGCCATCATTCTGACAGTGACAGCAGAAATGTTGCAGTTCGTTCGAAAGACAACGAAAGGGTGTCCTGTTTGTTTATATAAGGTACGAAGAGTGGAGTACTCTCCCCCCCCTCTCTCTCTCTCTTTCTGTCACTCTCTCTCTGAAGTAAAAGGAAAAGAATCCTGCAACAGCATCCTTATATCCCCAGTTTTCTCTACTTTTTAACGTTAAAGGCAGCCGAGACTCATCCGCGTTTTCCACTATCGACGGGCAAAGGGTACGTGCCCGAAGGTAGGGTATAAGGAATGCAAGAGGGAGAGATATAGGGAATGGGAGAGAGATAGAGAGAGAGAGAGAGAGAGAGAGGTGGAAGGAGGAGGAAAAAGGGAAGGTGCCGAAGAAGGAGGAGTAGGGTGAGGAGGAGGAAGAGGGACGAGAAGTAAGAGTAACAAGCCAAAATAAACAGCCGACTGTCGATTCCTGCTGTCGCAATATTTGCCCTACCACTTGGACAAAACTTTATCCATTATGTATCACCTACCCACGTATATTTCTGATCATATACGTGCAACCCAATGGAAAAAGTGTTGACCATATTACGGGTGTCTGTCACTAATGCCGCGTTATTGCATACGATCTGACAATTTTCAAGCGATTTCATATTTCCTAGATTACCCATATCCGGATAAAAAAAGGAAAGGAAAGAGAGGGGAATAGAGAAGGGAAAAAAAGAAGAGATAACCCTCAAAGAGACGGAAAAGGGAAATGAGGTTCCCGTATAAGAAAGAACCAGGCTTGTTTCGAAGTATTTAGAATATGAAGAGTGATAGAAAAATGGGGAAAGGATTTATGTGTTGCTATTAAATCGTTTCGTAAGATATCTTGGTATACTTATCATGAATTGAATCAGAGTATGATGAAAATATTGTCATCATACGTGTGTGTGTGTATACGTAAGATATATATATATTTCAAAGATAAACTATTTCTATGTTGTGGTTGTTAAGCACAAAAGGATACCAATAGTTAATAATAATTATCTCTTTCTCTCTCTCTCTCTTTCTATCTCTCTCTTTCTTCCACAATCACTCTCATATAATTTTTTTGGAGTAAACAAAAAGTTCACTAATTTATATACATATACACATATAATACATTGATAATATATATAATAAAAATCATCTTTCATATTAACAATCTATTAAATTATCGTAAACGTCAATTTTTATTAATCACGTTTTAATACGCTAATAATATAAACATTACGAAGACGACATATATGTGTACGTATGTATATACATATAATACTAAATTTTAACCTGTAATATACAACAATTCTCGTTTTAAGAAAATCAATACTATTTGCGCGTGACTTATTCACGATAAGAAATTTAACTACAAGTATCACCTTTTTCTCACCCTCTGCTCTCTGTCCTTCGCTCTATCCCGGCCCCCCTCCCCGCCCTCCTATTCCTCCAAAAAATAAACATTTACCAGCTGGGTAACAGAACGGAAAACGTCCATTCGATTCTATTCGCACGAACGATTTCGCAAGCCGGCTAGACCGAAAGAGCACACCGATCTTGGTAAGGATGAAGACGACAACGGATAGATGGATGGACCAAACGGATGAAAGTGGGATGGGTGGATGGGTGGGTATTGGGAGAAAGGAAAAGAGGGAAGGTTAAGAGCAGATAGAGGAAAGGGAGAATATAGGATTTTTCTAGCTGCTCGAAAACGTCTTTCTATATCAGCGTATACATTGATACATACATACATACATACATATACACAATATACATATACGATCGTGGATTACACATACACAAACTAACATGAGACATACGTATTCACTTATCGATGCATTTCCATTTGTTGGGCGAATCAAAAAGGAAAAAAAGGAAAATAGGGAAAAGAAAATAGGAACGGAAAAATGTTCGTGCGATTTCGCGTCAACATTTAAAAATCATTGCGTCGACACGTCATAGCGTTGATAGTCGATACACGTTTTCGAAGAGTAGACTCCTGTGTTATGGATATTTCTTTTTTTTTTTTCTTTTTCATCTCTCTTAAGTTAAATACCAACTACAATCCACCGCTCTATCAACTGAGCTATCGAAAGGGCTACTTTTCCTTTTTCGGATACGTTCCAAATTATTTTTTATACTTCATTATACAATCGATAAGATATAGTTATGGATTCTCAATAATTAATATTTAATTAATGAAAATCGATGGAAACGGTACAATTGACGATGACAACAATTGCAGTTTGTTCGTTCGAGGGGAAGAAATGAAATTTCTAATTTTCAATTGGAAAGAAAACGTTTAATAATAGATATTAAACAAAAACAAAAAAAAAAAGAGACAGAAAAAATTATATATGAATTTGAAATATATTATTAACAAACGGCCTAGGCTGCTTTCAGTCTGGGTATTAAAAAGTTCTCAACCTTTTTCGACTGCGTGTCAATTAAAACGAAAATATAAATATAAAATTGCATTTTAACGGAATGCAAGAAATAAAGAGGAATTGAAACAAAAACAAAAGACGAACATAAAAAAAACCTCGACGAATATTAGTCCCTTCATAAAATTAATCAATGAAATGTACTTAAACGTAATTCACTTAATCGCGCCTCTTTCTCTCTCTCCTCTCCCCGGTAATAAGAAAAAAAAAAAAAAAAAAAAAAAGAAGAAAGAGAGAGAAAAAAAATTTTAAACAGAACAAAAAAGAAAAAGTATTATGATCTGTCTGTTTAAAACGAAACTACAAGTAAAAATTTCTCTCTGCGAACAACGGAACGTTGTCTGCAAATGGTCAACGTGCAACATATATGTACGTTTTCAAGAAAGAGCAAGAGAGACAATGAGAGGGAGAGGGAGACAGAGAGATAAATAGATAGATAGATAGATAGACAGAGAGAGAGAGAGAGAGAGAGAGAGAGAGAGAGAGAGAGAGAGTGTTACCGTTGGGTAAAGGAGAAGGGCGATTTAAGTTGCCGACGATAAGATAACGTCCGCAAGCCGGGTAACGGGCAATTAATTCGAGAGTAGCTTGAGTAAACAGGGCCGAGAAATTAAAAGCTATTTGTCATGGGCTCGGCAGGGTTCTCTTCCGTCCAGGGGCGCCCAGGGTTGCTCTCTGTTCCCGCTGTCTTACGAAGGAAGAAGGATGAAGGGAGAAGAAGACTAGTAGTATAGCTGAAGCTTATGCTACCCGCCGCTTTGAATTAAGATCGGGCCGATATGCATCGTGTGTTATAACCTTCCGCGAAATTTAAGCTCGCCTCCGGTCCGTGGATTTAACATTACTTACGAAAAATGAGCCTCAGTAACGTCATCGCTCTTTTCATATATGCGTATATACGTACAAATGTGTGCGTTTCGTTATACTCTTATGAAACGCACTCTCTTTCCCTCTCTCTCTCTCTCTCTTTCTCTCTTTCTTTTTCTCATATAAGTGTATATATACGTACACTTTTATAAGTGTATATATATGTACACCCTCTTTCTATCCACCCATTTATCTATCTATCTATCTATATGCATATATATACACATATATATATATATGTGTCTCTCTCTCTCTCTCTCTCTCTCTCTCTCTCTCTCTCTCTCTCTCTCTCTCTCTCTCTCTCTCTATCCATCTATCTATCTCTATGCGTGTATGTGTCTGTGTGTGTGTATCTTGGATAACGAATCTCTTGGCAAAACACGCTCTTCTATGGAAGATGGTAATTAACACCGTAACATCGTACATGGGTCTGTGTTATGTGTTCTGTGCACTATGCACTGTTGCTGCTGGCGCTTGTTACTTGCTGTCGCTTCTACTACTGCTGCTGCTGACTGCTGATACTGCTTAAAAATCGCGATGAAGAAAAATTTGTGAGGAAAGCTCTTCAAAGCTTTACCAAAGGAGGTATGGGAGAGATCGCTTATCTATAGATGTTAAAACTTTAAGCCGATAAGCTTCAATTGTCTTCTTGGATATTTTTCTCAGAATTTTCATTCCAATTCTTTTCTTCCTTCTTTTGGTTCTTTGCTCTCTCTCTCTCTCTCTCTCTCTCTCTCTCTCTCTCCCCCTCCTCTTTTTAAATCTCTAGAAAGAAAGAGAGATCATAAAAATGTGGTTTATAAAAATGGGATATTTTCGATTTTTAAATTGAAATAAAAATATTTTATTAACGAACATTATATAAACGCGTTTCAAATTCAAACGAAAAATATATAAAATACTACGTATAAAACATTTATTAGTTTTCAAAATTAAATTGAAATACATTATTTGTAATTATTAATTATTCATAAATTGAAATTATAAATGTGTATATATATATATATATATATATATATATATATATCTTGTTTCTTCTTTTCTTTTCTTTTTCTTTTTTATTTTGATTAAAAATAATCAAAGAGGAATGAGCATGATTGAGTTAGTAATTAGGGAAGTAGCCCGTCATACATTTTTATGGTCCACATTATTGTAATGTCTTTTTACACTTTTTCTATTTCAGAGATTATTTAAATAGAAATAGAGAGATGAAAGATAATGTTATACATTTTTAGCACGTGTTGAAAACTAAAATTAAATAAGAATGAATGTTATTGAAGTTGCGAATATGAAATTGTCCTTGTTATATACAATTTTATAATTCAACATTATTATGATACCTTTTTTCCAGGGGCTATTTTATTATTTTAAAGAGAACGCAGGTGCGCGTACATAAAATGTAAAGCACATTTATTTATTTACTTAGTTATTTATTTGTTTATTTATTTATTGTATTCATAAGTAGAATAAAATATCTTTTCAATATTTATGTGCGTTTGTATTTCACGTGTAATTTAAATTAAATTTATGCGTGCGTGTTTCTTATTAGCTAATAAAAAATCTATAAAATCGACGTCATATATATATATATATATATATATATATATATATACACACACACACACATATACGACGTCATATATATATACATCTCTCTCTCTCTCTCTCTCTCTCTCTCTCTCTCTTTTTCTGTCTTTTTTTCTCTTTCTTTAACGATTCATAACAAATGAGAAACTTCAGGAAATTTATAGACACGTTTACTTACTAATTACAGGATTCACACATATTTATACATACAAACATACATACATACATAAATGTATGTGTGTAAATATATAAGAGACGGAGAACCAGTGCGTTTAGATCGTTTGCGCACACTTCTCTTACGTTTCGCGTGACAGGCGCCGCTTTAATGATCATTAAGTAATTAAGATAAGAGGGTTCAGCAGGCGGCACGCTCCTTACCTTATCGCTCGAATAACTTCGTCCGTCATCGTTCCGTGAGAGAAAATGTTCGTGGTTTTTTCCTTACCTGCAACAAGGGGTAAAAAAGGAATAGATATAATTTTCATACGAATGAAAGAAGAAAGTCGAGATGATTTGAAAAGAATCGAATGATTATTATTCTAATCGTTAATTTATAATCTTAATTTATATTATTATCGTTAATTTATAATCAAAATATATATGTGTGTGTGTGTGTGTGTGTGTGTGTGTGTGTACTTTTTAAATTATTTTACAACTTCGTACAATATATATATATATATATATAAAACTGCATTTCGTGGTAACCACATCAAAATAAATCACCACGAATATAAATATCTTTAAAATCCCATTAAACCGATCTACAAACATTAGTGCCTACAATATTATTATTATTAGTATTATTATTATTATTATATTCTGACAGAACGATATTTTTTTTTTAATGAAAATTACCGTTCACCCGGGAGTTAGTTTTATTGCTGTCAAGTTTGTGAATTATCTTCCTTGAATTGTTGACGTTTGGAGAAACAATGCGAGAGAAAAAATGTTTTATTGTTTTTCATGAGGAATACAACGGGATTATTAAATTAATTTCTCAAAATTGCAATACATTTTGCGAAATGAAGATTTAACAAGATTAAAAAGTAAAATTTTGATTTACGCGATATTGCAATCTCCTAAATTTCATTCATAATCATTTATCATAATTGTCACAGAAGATAGTGAATCGTTTCTTTTCGAATGCCTATAACGTTTGAAAGTAATACAATTATTATCATTAATTATTGTCTTCAATAATTAATATTATATACTTAATATAACATAAATGATATTAAAATTTCGATTCATAAATATATTAAATTTCGATTTTTAACAACATATTGCAAATATTCACTTTATCATATAATAAATATCACCAACAATTTTTTTTTTGTTTAATACCACGATCGTAAAAATCTTACACTCTTACATTCTTCTTACAATCTTACATTCTCGAAAATATCACGAGTCACGTGCGAACAATTATTATTAATTATTTGTTGAAAAAATTATTATTAATTATTATACCGTAACAAATTTGTTTACGATTGGAACATTAACAATTATAAGCAATTAATTCATGATATATTTTTAAATCATTTAAAATTCTTTCGATAATCGAGAGTAGACACCTCGAAAATAAATGTCCTTTAGAACGATCCCATTAAACCGAGATCCACAAACATTAGTAACTACCTACTTTAATCTTTCCTTTTGATAAAAAGAAAAAAAAAAAAAAAGAAAAGAAAAACTTTCTATCGTTGTCACTTTAAGCTCCAGATCAGGACAATTTCCTCCGTTGAAATGGTTCGTACCTTTCTTGTGGAAAAGTTCAACGTAGGGATTGGTTGTGCCTGCTTGAAATTGCATCCGTTCACCAGGAACATCGTGGTGAACCAAAGGGATGTGAAAATGTGACGAGGGGTAGTTGAAGAGCTAGCTAGCGAACGAGAAGTGGCAAGGGTGGTGGGAGGAAGGAAAGGGAAGGGAAAGGAAGAAAGGGTGGTGGGGGTAGGGTGGTGGGATGGGGTGGGTGGTCGGAAAGGTGCAGAGGCGCCGAAGTTTGTTTTTCACCCTTTCCGGTCCGAGCCAGAGTTCTCTAATTAAAGCTGGAACGTTTGGTGTTCAGCAATTAAAAAGTACCGACTTCAAAGACCGATTCAAATGTGGCGGCAGCGCACTACCAACGTTAGGGGTGGTTTTATATCGGCACTCTAGTGATCGTTGCTAGCTCGTGGCAAACCCCGGTAACGTTTGCACGTGAACGCGCACAAACCGAAACTAACGGCAACAAAATTTCTTTTTTCCTTTCATTTATTCTTTTTTTTCACCTCGTTGCATCAAATTATCAAAAAAAAAAAAAATACACAGATCTTAAAGGATAAATATAATATGATATATAACAGGAAAGATCGATCATCGTTCGTTGATTATCGGTTTTTTTTTATTATGACAGCGTTTTTGTTAATTATTCGTAAACAATTTGTACACGAATGGTCATTTATGAATATTTTTTATTATTAAGTTTCAATTGTTATATGAATATTTTAAAGGTCGGTGTAAATAATTATGGGCCAGTTATACCAAGTAATGATATTTCATTGTAAACACTGATCATTTGTTTAAAATATTTATTTACAAAATGAAAAGTGACAGATTTATATAATTGAAAAAAAAAATTTTAATAAATTGTAGTTAGAATAATTTTAAAGGATATTATTGTATTATAATTTAATATATAAAATAATGAAAAGATAATACAAATGTCAACGTCTTAATAACAATAAACAAAATTCAAGAATTATTTTTAACGTTAATTAAAACGATAATAACAAGTAGCAGATATTTCCGAATATTTCCGAAATTAATAATAACGCACACACACACACATATAAATAGAACAACTAATAAGAATTATCACGTAAATAAAATACTTTTTAAATTTATAACAAGCACATATATATCTTTCTATTTCCCACTTTACCTGAAAGAATTACGTTGGAAATTGTGAAAAAAATAATTGGAGGAGAGAAAAGAATGAAACGCAAAAGGGGAGATTGCGTCTTATAGTAATAATACCAAAAGTATATATACCATAGTACTGTGGTATTATTTAATATATAAAATAATGAAACAATAATACAAATGTCAATGTCTTAATAACAATAAACAAAATTCAAGAACTATTTTTTACGATCATTAAACCGATAAAAACAAGTACCAGATATTTCCGAAATTAATAATAACATAATATAATATATATATAAAAAAAAAAAAGTACAACCGATAAGAATTATCATATAAATAAAACAATTTTCGAACTTATAACAAACATCATATATCTCTTTCTATTTCCCACTTTACCTGAAAGAATTACGTGGGAAATTTGGAAAAAAAAATTGGAGGAGTGAAAAGAAGGAGACGCAAAAAAGGAAAAGTTACATTTCATAGTAATACCACTACTACACTTACTAGTTATAGTAGTAGTAGTAGTAGTAGTAGTAGTAGTAGTAGCAGTAGTAGAAGAAGAAGAAGAAGAGCACGAATTACGGAAGTAGGTTTTCGCTTAACCGCAAGCGCCAGCGTATCATTTATGCAGGAGCACGCGAAACTGGAGCGGTTTGAATTCTTCATGTACGGCCCACCTGTCATCCTTCTTCTTCTTCTTTCTCGTACGGAAAGGTAGACTTTAACTTTTCACGATACGAAGAGCTTTGCCTACTACGTAGAAGAAAGTACAACCACTTATGTATACGTGAATGATGCATCGAGCCAATCAATCGAGCTTACTGCATTTTTAAAGTTAGCGCCGATATACTTCGAATCACGACCTACGTCGAAAAATTTCCCTTTCGATGGGTTGAACTATTAGACTTTTTTCACTCTCTTTCTTTTTCTTTTTTTTATTTTCTCTCTCTCTCTCTCTCTCTCTCTCTCTCTCTTTTCTTTTCAATCCTTTTGTCCGGTCTCGGCGCACGAGGAAGAAAAAAGAAGAAAAAGAAATAAATCGATTTTTCACGATATCGAAATTTATAAAGCGTAGTACGGTCCGCGTAGTAATGCGTTAAGAATTATTTTCTAATTTTTATAACAGAGACAGAGATAGAGATAGAGAGAGAGAGAGAGAGAGATAGAGAGAGAGAAAGAATAAGAGACTAACAATTTAAAACGAACCACTGTATATAATATTTGTATCATTTAAAAGTGGACCACTATTCATCTCCTTTTTTTCCTTTTTTCTTCTTTTCTCTTTCCAACAATTTATATACGCTCCACCGAGATTAATTTTACAAAGGTTGATTCATTAAATTTTGCGATATCAAGATGGTTTTTTAAAAAAAAAAAAAAAAAAAAAAAAAAAAGGAAAAGAAGAAACGTTCAAAATTAACGCATATTATATTATTACCGATACGTTATTCATATCGAAAAAATTTCTATTACTTTAGACGCGATAACGAATAATTATAACTAACGAATAATAATTTTTCAATGAAAATTACGATCACGTTAGTTCCCTTACTATTATCTTCTTCGATAACACGTAAATACGTTTTCGATGTTTTCCGTGACGTTAAGAAACGTGTATTGAGCGGTCAAGCACGTGTATGTACGTACATTCCATACATAAATATATATATATATATATATATATATATATATATATATATATACACATATATACCTGGATATATATATATATATATTTAGACTCGATCGGGCGAACGTAAGCGCCAGGTGCCTTTATCGGCGTTAGGCTATTCCGAGCAAGCGATCCACATAGTGTGCACGACGATGCTCTACTATTGGTTGCAACCTCGAAAATCGTTTCTACCTTACACACACGCTATGACCGGACGTCCTATTCTACTTCAGGCGCGAATAAGCTAGCGAACGAGCTATGCTCTACATTTCTCTTTCTCTATTTCTTTCTATTTCTCTCTGTCTCTCTCTCTCTCTCTCTCTCTCTTTCATTCTCTCTTTGTCACTTTGTTACCTTCTACCCTTTCGTTTAAACCCACGAAGTTATCCTCAATTCAGTTACACGTATTTTCCCTTTTTTCTTTTCTTCTTTTTTATTTTCTTCTACTTTCTTTGCACTCCGTTTTCGTTTTTCTTCGTCTGTTAAATTTCAACCATTAAAAACTATTGAGTTTATATATTTGCAATTGAAATATCGATAATAAATGGTTAAGAGGAAAGAGAATGACAGAAGGAAAGATTTAGTTATGTATATATATAATGCATATATCTAATATCCCATATATATTTTTTATATATTATTTATAAATAACGTTATTATCACACCTAAGTTGATATTATCTTAATGATCATCAATTTTATATCTTATCACGTAATTTACGTTTATTTTTATTTCAATATACATGCCTATCTATGATTTTTCTTTTCTTTTTCTTTCTTCCTTTTCTTTTTCTTTGTTTTCTTCCTTTTCTTTTCTTTTTTTTTCGTTTTCTAATATACGTAACATTTTTATTTATATATCTAGTTTTGATAAATTAAGTAAGATTTATACGTTTATTGTTTTTATTTATCATAAAAATTCTTTTCTTCGAGATAAAACTTTCTAATAAATATATTGATTGATGATCGTTATAATCATTATAATCGATATTAATAATAAATTATTATAATCGACGTTAATGTCGACAAAAAATCAATTACTATTAATTACGAACATCGGAAATATTGCTAATTAATTGTAGATGATCGAATTAATATCCATTTGAGACACGTACACACAAAAAAAAGTTTTCACTCTTGAACATATGCGTCTAACTTGAATTAAGCGCTTTTAAATCTTCTTCATCTTCTTCTTCTTCTTCTTCTTCCTTAATAAAAGTTGGTAAGAAGAAGAAGAAGAAGTAAAAAAAACAAAGGAAAGAAAAAATATTAAAAACAATAAAAATAAAAAAAGAACGAAAAGTAAAGAAAATAAAATAGATAAAAGGAATACTCAAGGAGTCTGAAGGAGGCACGAGAATGGTTAATTTCAAAGTTGAATAAGAATACATATTTCTTGGAAGTAACGGGTATATATAACAGTATACACTTTTCTCTCTCTCTCTCTTTTCTCTTCTTTTCTTCCTTTTCTATTTTCTTATCCTCGGAAAATCAAGAAAGGATAAGATTTAATACACGTCATAAGATATAAACTTGTTAGGTTCGTCATAAATTATCGCAAATTTACAACGACCCATATCATTTGTTATAACTCTGAAACAAACAATAACTCTCCCTCTCTCCCTCTCTCTCTCTCTCTCCCCCTATTTTTCACAAGAACTTAAACCCTGGTCGAAGTTAAAAATGAGAGAAACCGATTGAAAAAAACAAAAAGAGAAAGAAAAGAAATCAGGAGAGAAAGAGAAGAGAGGAAGAGATTCAAATCAAAAGGAATAAAAAATGAACCGGGAAATCAGAACAAAGCAGAAACGTTTTTCGAATGTAACACACCTTTTCTTTCTCGTTTTCTCTCTCTTTTTTTTTTTTTTTTTTTATCCTCGTCCTTTCCTTTTTCGATCTTTTTTTTATCTTTTTTCTTTTTACCAACGATTTGGGAGTACTACTAACAACGACGATAAAAAAAAGAAGGAGAAAAAAGAGAAAGGAAGAAAGAAAGAAAGAAAGAAAAAAGAGAGCGAGGGAGAAGAAAGATAGAAAGAGAAAGAAAATACCTAGAGAGTGTTTAAGGTCTTTTATTTCCAGCGCGACGTCCGCGGTTAGAAAACAAAAGGGGTGGGTTGTTAGATCAAAGACCGAAAGGGCTCCATTCACTGACGTTCTCTATCTCTATCTCTATCTCTATCTCTATCTCTCTCTATCTCTCTCTCTCTCTCTCTCTCTCTCTCTCTCTCTTTCTCTCTCTCTCTCTTTCTCTCTCTCTCATCTCTCTCGTCCGTTCGTTCGTAACGTTTTACTACCCTTTCTTCAGTCTCCTCTTTTTTCTCTCTCTCTCTCTTTTTTGTGTCCTTTCACTATCACTCTCTCTCTCTCTCTCTCTCTCTCTCTCTCTCTCTCTCTCTCTCTCCTTTATCTCTCTCTTTCTCTCTCTTTCTTTTTCTCGAACACACTCAGTGTGCCTTGGTATTTCGGCTGGAAAAACGGAGTTTTTCCGAGTGAAAGAAAACGAGTTAGGTGGTTAGAGAGAGAGAGAGAGAGAGAGAGAGAGAGAGAGAGAGAGAGAGAGAGAGATATTCTTTGCTCCTTTGTCAAAGCAGCTTCGATGAAATCTAGTAGCTTTTAGCAACACCGACCTTACCTTCTTCCTTCTCACTTCAACGAGCAACTTGTTTTGTTTGTTTGTTTGTTTGTTCTTTTATTCTTTTCTTTCTTTATTTCTTTCCTTCATTCTTCCTTCCTTTCTTTCGAGTATATCTAACATTTAAATTGGTGTTATCAATTAGTTAATAGTTTATTATTTTCTAAGCACTTCCTTCCTTCCTTCCTTCTTTTCTCTCTGTCTATCTATTTATCTATCTCTTTCCCTCTCGCTTTCTTCTTTTAGTCGAAAAGTAAAGTATGTTCACTAATTAATGCTCGCATCTATTGGATCGCTAACCTTTTAACGATGAATTTTATCGTACTTATTGAAACTTCTTTCTTTTACTCTTTCTCTCCTATTCTTTCTCCCTCTCTCTCTCTCTCTCTCTCTCTCCCCCCCCTTCTTTCCATTCTTTTCTTTCTTATTTTGCTTTAATAATATCGAGCTTCAGTTGTATCCGCTCCAAAAGTTCATGGTTCAAAGAAAACAAAAGATAGGTATAGATAGATAACGAGAGAGAGAGAGAGAGAGAGAGAGAGAGAGAGAGTGAGAGAGAGAGATTTGGTTCGATTTTCTATTTCTTTTTAATTCTTTTTTCTTTCTTCTTCAATACTCATCGAGACGAGATTTTTCTCTTCTTTTTACAGTTTTACCTTCTTTCTTTTTCCTTTTTTTTTTTTTTTTTTACTTGAGCTTGATCATTACCCTACTTTATAGCTTCTCTCTTCCTACTTAGAGTTTTCCTCTATTTATCGTGACTAACGAATCATAAACGAATGAGATCCGGTGGAACGTGAAATGGTCCGTGGCTCGGGGCGACGTTCGGTATTATCAATAGTAAGAAAAATCAAAGTGTGCAGCATGTTGGGAAATTTTTAGTTCGATTTACCTCGGAATATTATTAATACCGAGTTATATTTATTTAGTAGAGGAATTAAATGCATCGATAAAGTATTTTCATATTATCTTGAAGAGGAAAGTAAAAGAAAAAAAATCGTTTTAATGATAACGACTCGTTATTTAGAAATGTATAATTAAAGTTGGAATTATTATAATACAGAGTGTACTGTTAATTGATAAAAGATATGTTAATAATTAATAATCAAAATGTGCTAAATATCAAATATTATTTTTGTAAATAGTACACACACACACACACACACAAATAATTTTTAATTTGATATTGATTTTAATATTAAGAATGAGTGTTAACGCAAGTTAAGCAAGCACATTATCAAATTCTTATTTGTAAAATAATCGAATAATAACCATCTAACCTTTTAATCTTCTAACATCTATTTGTTTACAGTTGTATTTTTTCAATCGTGAAATAGTACGAAGAAACTTTTTCTTTTCCCATGCCAGTATAAACAAAAATCTTCATTTATCAAAAACGAAGTAGTCGATTTTTATTCGTGTTAATTTCACGATCTAATTAAAGTCAAGAAATGTGTACATTTGAAAAAAAGTCCGTAAAACGACTTCTCTAATTTTTTCTTCCTCCTTACTCTCTCTTCTACTTTTTTCCTTTTTTTTTTTTTTTTTTTTTTTTTTAATCGTTAACACAACTTTTTTCCTATACACGTAAGGCTATACGCGTATAAATACGTATTAACATACGCATATAAGACCTACATGCATACATATGTAACATACGTACGTCATTAAAAAGTATTCAAATCTACCACTACCAAGTATCGGTAGGTATACCTAACCAACATAAATATATGTATATATGTGTATATATATATATATTTTTTTTCTTTCTATGTCAAATCCAAAGAAAATAGAAATCGTGTGTTCCATTTCTAATTCCAACCGAGCCACGAACCCAACCAACCACGTTTCTCAACTAGACGCATTCAAATACTTCGCTCGGTAAATCCACAATTCCTGGAAAAGTCATTTTCTTTTTTCCACACACACATACACACATACTTTCTCCTACTCTCTCTCTCTCTCTCTCTCTCTCTCTCTCTCTCTGTCTCCAAGTACCATGATTCTTTGCTTCGAGTAGAGTGCGCACACCGCGTGAATCACGTGGCAAAGGTAACGCGATAATGCCGTCAGGCAGACTGAAGAGAGTGTGGAAAGACCGTGGAATATACACAGTTGGTGGTTTTTAAAGCACAACCGTGTTAGTTCCAAGCTGAAGCAAGTAAAGGAGTGAGAAAGATATAAAGAGAAACAGAGAGAAAGAGAGAGATGGAAAGAGAGATAGAGATATAGATAGATGGATAGAGAGAGAGAGAGGGGGGGAAGAGAGAGGAAGAGAGAGGAAAATTGAGATAAAGAAACACAGTCAGAAAGAGTCAGAAATGGAGAAATAGAGAGAAAGCGAAAGAGTGAGAGAGAGAGAGAGAGAGAGAGAGAGAAAGAGAGAGACAGAAATAGAATAAAGGTATGGAAAAGTGACAGTAAGAGAAGGACAAAGAAATATGACAGTAAGAAAGAGAAAGAAAGAATGAGATAAAGCGAAATAGAGAGAAAGGGAGAAAAATTAAGAGAGAAAAATTAAGAGAGAGAGAGAGAGAGAGAGAGAGAGAGAGAAGCAGAATAAAAAAGAATAATGTGTGACGAGGATAACACGAGATTTGCTGTATTTCCAGCGAGCTTTTCTTCATCTTCTTCATCTTTCTGTTTATATGAACGAACCATCCCAGGTTACCTTCAACGAATGGTTTTACAACCGGGACACGCTATTTATCACGAGTTCTTAATGTTAAATGCATTTTACAATTTCAATGAGGACAGAAATTTTCGTTTTACCTCCTTTCATATTTGTGCGTCATTTAAACGCTCCGAGTTTGAATCAAATGGACCCGTTTTTTTTTTTTTTTTTTTCTCAAAAATGTTTTCACCTACTTCTTTTTTGTTTTGTTTTACTTTTTTCGTTTTCTTCTTCTTTCTTCCTTTCGCATACGTACACCGTGCCTACTCTTCATTCATTTTTCCTGATTATTTGATTTGAATTAAATTACTTAAAATGGGTTTTAATTATGCTCGCGATTGTTTCATTTATCGTGTTGTGGTGCAATATTTGTTTACTTTATAGTACGGATTTGTTAAATTTAAATGATAAAAATTAATAAAGTACCCTTACATTAATGCGCTTACCGAGAATTTATTTCCGCTCACAAAGAGTTATTATTAGTATTTTATTTAAATTGATCATCTACATTGATAACCATTGTCCGAATTTAACGAATATAATCCAAAAACGATCGGAATACAAAATCCGTTTATTTTCTTTCTTTCTTTTTTTTTTCCCCCTATCGTAAAAGTATTTATAATATTTGACTTAATTTCGATGTGAAACGTTTCTTCTTTTGTTTTTTTTTTTTTTTTTATTTAGATTTAAATTACTATTACATAATAAAAACTTAATACATAGTTTCATATTACGTTAATATATCGTATTAAAAATGTCATGGATTTTTTCCTTGCGCACTAAAAAAAAAAAAAAAAAAAAAAATCGAAAGAGAACTAAGAATGATAAATAAGTTCAGTTAATATTTTTTTGTCTTTTCCAAATCACGTACTTTTTTCTTCTCGAATCATTCGAAAAATAAAATATGAATACGAGAGAGAGAGAGAGAGAGAGAGAGAGAGAGAGAGAGAGATAAAAATAAATAAAATAAACAAATTCAGTGGCTTTACGAAACGTGCCAAACGTAACGCGAAACGCATAAATTTGTGTAAACGAATATTTCGCTATTCGGCTCAAGCGTCCGAGGATAAATT
>OU964973.1:3486998-3516998 GCA_918808275.2 Dolichovespula sylvestris
GGTCGAGCGAAATGAAAGAAAAGCGTGTAAGATATATTCGTGCAATAAGATGCTAATTCGACAGGAGTTTTGGGATGAAGTATGATAGCGGTCATAGGTGTCCTCAAACACGAATTCGCTTTATATCACGACTTTTTAGTTTTTACAATAATTATAGAGAAAGAGAGAGAGAGAGAGAGAGAGAGAGAGAGAACGAAATATAGATACAAGAAAAAAAAAATAAAAGAAATATTTCACATTGGGAAACCTACGTGAAATATGTGAACAGCTACGTTGTTAGGAAAAAAAATTATAAAGAAAAAAAAAATAAAAAAATAAAAAAATGAAAATATAAATAAAAAAGAAAAAAATGTGTGTGTGTGTGTGTGTGTGTGTGTGTGTGTGTGTGTGTGTGTGTGTGTGTGTATACATTGGAAAAAAAAAGATAGAAGATAAAAGTAGAAGAAAGAAGATAATACTTTTATAACCGACGTAATAAAGCCCGACGTATTTTACTGCGACTTTATCCCTTCTTTTCGTAAAGCTCATCGTGAGAGTTGCCTTCCGTTGTTGCGCTTCAGTGCTCGTAAAAAAGAAACTGTTACGATCTGGGACAGGTCGATTCAGTAAAGTAAAGGATTTTTTTCATAGATCACTGTGTTACTTTATTATAAATATGATTCTCTATCTGGGTGTATTTAGTTCTTAGTTTCTCTTTTCTCTTTTTTTTCGAAAAAAAAAGTAGAACAATTTAAATTGTTCAAAAGTTGGGTGGCGGTCGAGTCTCTTTAAATATTATGTTGTCAAGGATAAAATTTGTAGGAAGAAAGACAATTGAGCATTATTAGCTACAAATTTAATCCTTGATGACCTAACAATAATAATAATAAAAAATATAATAATAACAACAGGAGTAATAATAATAATAATAATAATAATAATAATAATAATAATAATAATAATGCTGATGATGATAATAATGATGATGATTATAACAAAATGATAATAATAATAATAGGTATTAAAAAAAATATGTATTGAGAGTTTGATAGTGTCAGTGTCTAATATGTCGTTGAATTAAACACGATGATAGTTTATTGAAAACTGATTTAAAAATAATGTAATATTCGTGATGTAAGTAACAAGAAAATTATATTCAAGTAATAAAATAAGAAGAAAATTAATTTAGAGATAAATTTGCAAATATACTGATACTCGACGTGTGTGTGCGCTCGCGTGTGCGTGCGAGTGTATGAGTACGTAAAAAAGAATTCAAATAAAATAAAAAATTAACTTCTTTCTCTCTTTTCTTTTTTTTTTTTTTTACTAATAAAATTGAAGGCAAAAGTTAATATTCAATATATAAACAAATAAGAGAATTTAATTTAATTATGATAATAGCGTATTATCGTAATATTTTTAGATGCATTATTAAAGCATTATCACCTTGTATAAGAATAGAGATAAAGAGAGAGAGAGAGAGAGAGAGAGAGAGAGAGAGAGAGAGAGAGAGAGAGTGAGAGAGAAAGAGGGAGAAGAAAATGAAGGACGGAAGTCAGTGCAATTTATAACGATGAAAGTGGTCTCGTAGAAAGAATTTTGAAAATTTCTGGGTCATCCATTTTTTTTTCTTTCTCATTCTCATTCTCACTCTTTTTCTGTCCCCTCTCTCTCCCCCCCCCCCTCTCTCTCTCTCTTTCTCTTTCTCTTTTTTCGTTCTTTCGCGTGAAAAAGCGAGCGAGGACTGAAATGAAGCACTTTACGAACGAGACCGAGCCTTTTAGGACTCGCAAAGTAGCGCGTCAAAGTATACCAGAACCGAGTACAATTTTCTTTTTTTTTTCTTTCTTTCCGAAAAGAAAGAATTTTTTGCGAATTTGATTTCACTAACCACCATTACAAATACATACGTCATCATCGTCGTCGTCGTCGTCGTCGTCGTAAGCGATTCGAAGTTTCTATTAAAACAAAACAAAAAAATAAAAAGAAATGTCTTTTTTTTTCTTTTACTTCGAAAAAGAGACGATTTTGGTAAAGGTCGCGTGTTCCGCGATTCACGTGAGGATAGCCATGGTTAAATCGATTCGGATTTTGAGGTTAGGTTCGCTCACCTGTTCTCGGTTAACCGCAAGAGCGTTAGCTTAGAGCGATGGAGAAACCGATTCCTCTCGTCGTTTCTCGGTCATTAACGAAACGTTATCATCGAGTTGTAATCAAGTTGGTCATAGTTAAAATCTTACAAATTGCTGATTTTCATTTTGTTTAGTTTCTAACCTTCGAAAGTGGTTGGAGTGTAAATTTAATTTTAATTTTCCTTTTTCTTTTTTCCTTCGAATACAAAAAGATCAAAGCATTTCGTGGAATTTGTTTTATCGACGATAAAAACATCAATTAAAAACCCAAAATAAGATTTTTGTCAATTTTTCTTTTTTCTTATATCTATTTTTAAATGCATTAATATCAAGTATCTGTGTATATTTGAAAAAAAATAAAACGAATATATAAAGTTTTTAAATAATATTTTTAATCTGTAAATATCCATTTAAATTCGTTCAAAAGAGGTTGTTATATACTTGTTTAAGAAAAAAAAAAAAATCGTGAAATTATAAAAATCACGATTTTTTTGAATGCTTCTATGAATTAAGTATGAAAAAGTACACATATCGTATACGTGTTTCAATTAGGAGTAATATAAATTGAAAAATTAATAATATTTTATTGATCATTAACAAATTCGTTTAAAAATCATTAGGATCTAATCTTTCTCCCTCAATCATTTAAACGAATAGAAATTTATTTTTCTATTTATATTGAGCCCGTTTGTTAGTCGTATTTAAAAATCCATGTACGGTAAAGAAAGGAAAATATTTACCGGCATGGCAAATATTGATCCGTTCCATTATTCGTAAACGTCTCTCGTGAGTTTCGGCCGATTTCTCGTTCGTCGAAATGTTGTTTACACAAGTTCAACCCCATTAAATTGGCCGGTTGCAAGCACGCATACATCTATACATTCAACATCGTAATAAAAGTTCCTATACACACGTACTTATATACGTCGAAGAACCTTTCCGAGAATGTTGTTTCACAAATCGGATTATTGAATTAAATTTGTTCGTATTCAATATAGGAAAAAAAAAATAATAATAATAACAATAATAATAATAATAATAATAATAATAATAATAATAATAATAATAATAATAATAACAATAATAATAACAATAATAATAATAATAATAATAATAATAATAATAATAATAATAATAATAATAATAATAATAATAACAATAATAATAATAAAAATAGTAATGTTTTAGCAAAGCAAGCTTTTTGCACATTTTTTTATTAAGTACTTTTACAATAAAAAATAAAAATTGTTTAACATGCAAAATAAAAAATATACAAGCGTTGTGTAAATAAATGAATCAATGATTAGAAAAATAGCCTAACTCATTTGAATTATTAAAAGGACATATTTTGTCGAATAGACTGTACTTAAAATTTTTGAATTACATCAAACAATTATTTTTCAAGGACAAATTATAAATAATAAATATACTTATATTTTTTATTTGTCGTTAAAGAAAAATAATTTATAAACAAGTCAAATCCAAATATCGCTAAAAACGAAAAATATGAGATTTAGATTACTTTCTTAATCATTAGTTTGTAAGTATATATATATATTTTTTCTCTCAACAATTCACTTTTTTCCATTTTTATCTAATTTTCAAGTCCAAAAAGAATGGCACATAATATTCTTCAATTCAAGTGAGCAAAAATTAATAAAAAATTTCTCGGTGTAACATTATATTGAAATTCCTTCTTCAATTTCATATTACAACGTGAAAAATATTTTTCTCCCTAAAAAACAGTAAAACGAAAAATTTATGTGAAATATTTTCTAACGTTTATAACAATGTTAAAAAATATAATTATTTTAATTAATCACATTATTTTTGTATACATATATGTACCTACGAAATAGTCACGAATAGACAGAGAGAGAGAGAGAGAGAGAGAATATGTATTGAGAAAATGGAAAAGAAATAAATAAGAATGGAAGAAGAAGAAGAAGAAGAAGAAGAAGAAGAAGAAGAAGAAGAAGAAGATGGTGTCAGGTTAAGAAAAACGGAAAGGAAAACGTGAAAATTGGAACGAGCTCGGATTATCACGAGTTCAACGGTACTCTTCTTCTTGCGGCTTTCAGCAAATCCTTGGTACGAGTCCAAGCCAGAGAAGCAGCTCGATTTATGAGCATGCATCCGATTATTACCCACGAGTTCTACGCAAGAAGGACGATGATCGATACAACACCAAATCCTTAATACTTATTATAAAATCCTTAATATATGTTATACATTATTCAGACGTAAATGTTAAAATCTATATTGCAATTTTTAATTTTGTTTAATTACAAAAAATTACCTTCTGTTGTTAGAAAGGAAGTACAAAATTTTTCTTGAATTTATATATATATATATATATATATATATATATATATATTGTGTTTAATAATATAATATATTATATAATATCTATCTGTGTTAGTGTATCACGATAATTATGAAAAAACTGTGCTAATAATAATGATTATAATAACGATGATGATGATGATGATAGTATCGTTATTAAAATACAGAAAATAATCTTAAACTCGACAACGATGACAAAAATAGAAAAAAAAAGAAAGATAGAAACAAGATAAGAAAAAGAAAGAATAAAAAAATATTTTTCTAACTTCAGCAAAACTTTTTTCTCTTCAAATTTCAATCAAATTTTGTACGCGTACAATTGTCAAAAAACAAAACAAATAATACACACACTCTCGAAAAAGAGAGAGAAAAAGTGAGAGAGAGAGAGAGAGAGAGAGAGAGAGAGAGAGAGAGAGAAAGAGATAAAGACAGACAGACAGTGTCGAAATTAAATTAAAATCGAATGGCCGACAAATAAATGAGTCAACAAATCGATGCATACGAAACGCAATTACGAATATAAAACGCGACAAAAATTTTTTTTGAACCCATAAATTCGTAGCTTTTTCATTGTTCCCGAAGACATCCGTAGGTAACATTGATTAAATTCGAATATTCATTAGTCTCTGCTGACTGAAATAATTTTTTCTATCGTATCAAAAACAAAAATTTATATGAATTATTTCATCCTCGGTAAATTTATTTTCTTCTTTCTTTGTTCTTCTTTTTTTTTCTTAAGAAGGCGATAAGAAAATAACATAAAATTTACGTTATTAAACATAAAATGAAATAAACAAAATTTATTGAAATTATTATGTTAATATTTTGATTTGTATCTTATTAAATATACGCATTGCTTCCTTTTAACTTGGAAACTAAAAAAATAAACGATTAAAATTACGGCTTCTTATTATTATATAATCATCTTAATATTCTACGTGCGATCCGTTATACACGTGTGAAAATAATAAAGAATAATTTTTACACCGTCCTGCATAAATATCTATATTCATAATTATTTAAGTCGTCTTATATTTTTTCTGTTCCTTTATTATCTCACACACACTATTTTTATGCATTCTTTCATATAAATTTTCACATAAATACATACCCGAATACGTGAATTATTCGGTATCGAAATTTTTCCCTTTTTTTTTTTTTTTTTTTTTAGATATCATTAAAAAAGTTCAACAGTATACGAATGTAAAAAAAGAAAAAACATACAAAAAATAAAATGTGAATAACATCATTCGTTAAAAAAGAAAAAAAAAAACGTCACAAACAATGTTCCGTTAAAAGATTTGGAAATATTCTTGCATAACTTTGACATATCGTTGACATATTCTTTTTAAACTTCGACTAATGCAATTCGTTTGTAAAACTTTAAAAGTTGGATGTATATGTTATACGTAAGTACTTACATATAGACGGTATATGTAGGTACCTACGTATTAAATGGAAGCGAGAAGACTCTTTTAAATTCCCAAAGCGAGATCTCGTAATCTCGTTTCCTTTTCACGCTGGTTAACGAACACGTACGTGGTTGGAAAGACGAGAAACGAGGATTTTATTTATAATTTTCGAAAAAAAAGGCATAAAACACTGACGAATAAAATCCTTCGCGTTTTCTCGAGATATTAAACTTACTTTTTCTTTTTTTTTTTACGTACACACACATACAGAGAGAGAGAGAGAGAGAGAGAGAGAGAGAGAGAGATACAAAGTCAAATGATAATTCTTTTGACGAAGTTCGAATATTAAGGAAGAGATTATTTCCGAGAACGACTGTCAAAGATATCGAATATTTTTAAAATAAAATAAGTAAGAATGGATTATATTATTTTTAAATATCGAAAATTTTTACGAAAGTGACAATTATAATTGTATTTTCAAGTACGACGAAGTGGAACATCAGTCAATAAATAACAAAGATAAAGATAAATAACAAATAACAACGACTTCGTTTTCTTTCTTTTTTTTTTTTTTTAATTGTCGCACATTCATGTTCCGCATGATTCTTTAATTGCGTGATTTTAAAATTGATTTGAAGTAATGACTGGTGATCGAAAACAAATAAATAAATAAATAAAATAATAAAAAGAAGAAAAATAATAAATAAATTTCAGATAATTGAAAGCAACGAAACGTATACAATTCGAGATGAGAGAGAGAGAGAGAGAGAGAGAGAGAGAGAGAGAGAGAGAGAGAAATGTGAGCGATCATTAAGATTCGAAATAAACTGCATCCTGCCGTCTGAAGTCTGTCAGTAGCATTATTCGGTAATATGGCGGACTCATGGTGTTTGCTTCAAAGTCGATAAACCAACAGGACAATCGGGAAATCGTCGCAAACTTTGCCCGTTAAGCACAGTCGACGTCGTCGACGTCGTTTCGCCACTCGTTAGCCTCCGATGTATACCAGGACATCCGGTCTATTTAGTGGTAGTACGTACACAGATTCTCTACACGCATAAGCAGTCTCTTCTCTATCTATCTCTGTATATATGTGTGTATGTGCATGTGTATGTGTATGTGGATGCATGTGTGTTTACCGGATACACGCTAAGTTCTCCCACATACGGAAAGAACAGGAAGGATGTATACAAGACTTGGTTTAAACCCTTCTACCTATGACGACATCGATCCCTTTCTAAAATACTTTAGACGATTAAACAAATTTCAAACTCGTGAGATCGCGACGTTAATTGTTATTGGGAATATTTTTAAAAATTTAAAAAAAATGATTTTTTCTCTTTTAACTTACGTTTCTTGTTTTTGTAATA
Source organism: Dolichovespula sylvestris (assembly GCA_918808275.2). Taxonomy (NCBI): domain Eukaryota; kingdom Metazoa; phylum Arthropoda; class Insecta; order Hymenoptera; family Vespidae; genus Dolichovespula; species Dolichovespula sylvestris. The sequence continues at coordinate 3,494,238 of OU964973.1, forward strand.
TCGATAGGAATTTTTTTTTTTTTTTTTTTTAATAAAAAGAAAAGAGAAAAAAGTATATATATATATATATATGTATATATAAGTATTAAGAGTTTCTAAAATTTTCTATAATAAATTATTTGAGCGATCATGTTATATTTGGAATATTTGAAACGTAACATCGAAGTTATTTTAATTTTTTTCGTACACACTAATATATTAAGAAGTTTTTTTTTTCTTTTTCTTCTTTTGATACAAGATATTATTTGAATGAGAACGTAATATCGTTTAAATAAAATATAATATGTTCGATTTTTTTTTCGAAATATTTTATATAGGTATAATATATTCAATCCGTCTATATCGTGAACAATGCATAATTATTGTTTCTTAAGCGTAATTATTTTACAACGTATCTTTATTATTAAATACAAATAGACATGGACTGTAAAAAGAAATAGACGAGGATTATAAGATCAGTTTGCAAGTTTTCTTAATAAGTATAAGGATAAGATTAAATATACTGTTTAAATAAGATGTAACATGTTCCATACGGTATATTTTAATTTTGTATCGAAGTACATAATTAATTTACCTTGAGCATAACTATTTTACAATTTTATTTAACTTTTTTCTTTTTTTTTTTTTTTCTTTAGAAACGAATAGACAGCGATAAAAGAAAGAAGACAAAAGAAGAAAAAAAGGATAAGGAAAGAAAAAGACGATTTATGATAGTTACTTTGAAATGGCTATAAAAAAGGGATTGTAAAATCTGATTGCAAAAGTGTCCTTAATAGGGATAAGACTTTTCTCGAATAAGGCGTTTATCGTACTTTACTTGGAACGAGAAAAAGGTGAAAAGGTGGATCGTGACGATCCGATCGCGCGAGCTTGGGGCACGAATCCTCCATAACGACCTCGATGCTATTATCCTCGCAAATGAGGTCAACGGAGCGTGCTCTCCCTATTTTTGTGCACGCGAGATATCGACCGATCGACCGTATGGACATTGCTGTGTAACTCGTTACATCGATATATGTGTACGTGTGTATGTGTGTGTGTGTGTGTGCTTTACAAGATATCTCGAAAGAAAAAATTTCTTTTCAAATCTAATCGTATAGTTCACGGTGACAAAAAAAGAAACGAGAAAAGAAATTCTTATTAAAATTGAATATGAGGAAAATAACATTGGTAACGCGTCCATGTAATTTACATATAAATATTTACATTATGTAGTATTATTCTTTTTCTTTTTTTTTTTTTTTTTTTTATTTTTCCCGTTTATAATTTGTAATATTTACGTTACATTTATAATGTATGTAACATTTTTGAAGAGAGAGAGAGAGAGAGAGAGAGAGAGAGAGGAGTAAAATGTTAAAGAATATGATGCGCGAAAGTTCGAATAAAATAATACAGTTGTCTTTTCAAATATTATCTAATATGAGTGAAATTTGAAAAATAAATTAACTTGGAAGTAAGATATTGTATATTTACAATATTTACATTCATATTTTAATGTGAAAATTGTCAAAAAGAAAAGTAACGAATAAAAGAAATATTACATAGTTTGAATGCAAAAGTTTAGTTATATTTTTTTTTTCTTTTCAATCGATACACCAACAATAAGTCAAATGTTTTTTTTTTTTTAATTAAATTACATTACAAGTACTTTCTGTTACAGATCGTATGACATCAAATTCTTATTGTTTATAAAATTAATACTCATTTATTATTTATAACAATGTATCATGTATTTCTTTCATTAATCGTACATACTCACATTAGTAATAAATAAAAAAAGACGCACAGAATTCTTCAAATAAAATGCAACACGTCGAAACAAGCACGACATAATCAAAAATAAAAATCAATTTGTTGATGATAATAATAAAAATTCAGTTCCAATTAATATTCCCTTCGAAATGAACCCGCTCTCTTTTTCTTTTTACTATCGATCATAAAAAAAAAAAAAAAAATAAATAAAATATAAAAAGAAAAAACAAAACGAAAGATGAACTTGTACTATCTTTTTACTCCCGCCGTAGTAAAAGTTTAAGTCCTAAAAAAAGAAACGAAAAAAAAAAAGAAGAAAAAAGAAAATAGAAAAACCATCCTACCCATAAGCACGTGTTCACGTACGCGCATGCACATACACACGCGCGAGTGCGCGCAAGCTAACACACATACATTCATTCCACCACACGTTATCCCATTGAAATGTCCCACCCTGTATATACGCAGAGCACGTCGCTTTTAATTAACGAAACTTTCTTTCGAGGCTTACTCGCATTCTCTCGTTCTAGTTCGAACACGTAGACTCAGCGAGAGAGTGAAAAGAAGCGAAAAGGAAAGAGGGCTTTGAAAAAAAAAAAGAAAAAAGAAAAAACAGCAAAAAGAGAAACAAAAAGAGGAAAAACAAAAAGCTCCGATACACACATGCGTGTCGAAGATCGATGGTAGAAAAACGTACACACACATACATGATTTTATGTGTATATATATATATATATATATATATATATATATATATATGATATAAATATATATATATATATATATATATGATATAAATATATATATATATAATGATGATTATGATGATGATGATGATGATGATATATATATATATATATATATATATATATATATGTGTGTGTGTGTGTGTGTGTGTGTGTGTGTGTGTGTGTGTGTGTGTGAGTGTGTATGTATGTATGTATGTATGTATGTATATATACCGATGAACTCTTACTTCTTGAGTGAAGTGAGTTGCATTCAGCTATCGATATTACCGTGCATAGCGTCATCATATCAAGGGGGTAGTTCATAGAAAATATGGCCAGACGACATACTGATGGCTACGACGCATTTACCGCTACATAATGCACCCATTCCTCCCACCTGCCATTTCCTTCTATACCACTAGGTCCACCAACACCACCACCACTAACCCACAACCCAATGTGTGGTCTCATGCTCGATTCACTACTTCGTTTCTATGTACTGATGACTTCCCTCCAGCGAACCGTTAGTAATACCCTTTCGAACCTGTACAAAGACGAATGCAATGCGCGGATAGATATGTGTGTGTGAGTGTATGTGTGAGTATCAAAAGCATACACACACACGCTCATATATATGGTAGGTATAGGTAGGTATATAAATAAATACAGGGTGATTCACCCTTACTCGAACACTAACAATATCTCCGTTTGTTTCACGACAAAATTTTTCAGAGAGAGAAAAAAGGAAGGGGAAAAAAAAAAGAAAGAAAAAGGCATTGTTTACTTCCATACGAAACGAACTAATTTTCATAGGACCTCATTGATTACAATGAGAATTTTTTTGATTGCTTTTTCTTGTGTTTCTTTTTTATTCCTTTAAGATTTCGAGGTCAGTGATGTACTTCTTTTTACTTTTAAATTAATCGATATATCGTCTAATTACGTTTATTTACTACATACTGACACCGTTATTTATAGAATAAAAAAGAAAAAAGGAATTTAATACAACACAAATGTCTTTGATCCTTGGACGTTCTCGAGCAAGAAAGAATAAAATATTCGGTATAAAGAAATATTCCAAATATTTCATTAATTTGTACGAAATATATTACTTCTTTTTTTTTACCATAGTACGTTCACAATCGATTATGCATTAACATCGATATCAGAATATTATTCGTTGTAGACAATCGAATTAGATATCATTTAAAATATCTTTACTTTTTTCAAATATCTATCGTCAAAACGAACAGATGGATTATTTTAAATCGTTCGAACGAAATGAAACACCCTATATGTAGGAGGGTAGGTGAATCGATGGAACAAGGGGGTGGGATTGTGGGTGGGAGGGTGGAAGGAGGAGGAGGAGGAGGAGGAGGAGGAGGAGGAGGAGGCTGAGTATGTTCTACGTAGGGAAAAGGTCGAATCGGTACACCGAATTTATGTTTTTAATTTTCGTTTTCACGGATATAGTGTATATACGTATGTATGTATTATATGTATACGATAGATATGTATGTACGTATGTATGGTATGTATGTATGTATTTATGTACGTACGTATGTATGTACATATGCGTGTGCCAATTTGGTGCCAGCCGATCGCTCGAAATCGCCTGTCACATCCCGCTGAGTAACGCCGTGCCTGGAAAAATTTTCCGTGTTTTCGACTGTCTGATAGATTACGATCGATCGTACCAACGTGTCCCAAGCTTTTTCTTTTCCCTCGAAATCGTCTTCGAGAAAATGAACGGGACGCAACTGAACCCAGACGCAACTCAACTCAACTCAACTCAACTCAACTACGAGCCATTATAAGCTACTCCTTTCTCGCTCGATTGATCACTCCCCTTCTTCTTCTTCTTTTTTTTCTTCCTTTTTATTTTCTTTCTTTTCCGCGTTCCTTTTTTTCAACACGTTTCGAAAAAAAAAAAAAAGAACGAGAAGAGAAGAAATGTCCCACTCTCGAATTTAATGAAAATGTTATTACGATGGATCTAAAATCACGGATTTATATGTTCAATAACAATCTCGTAAATTCACTTCCCCCGAATATTTCCCAATCTTCCATGGAGATATCATTTTCATCAGATCGTTTTCATCGTTCATATCACGATCGTATTATTATTATTAATTTTGCCGACAAACAGGTGCACTTTGGAATTTCGATTCTCGCGCTTTAGAACGAACGATCGTCGATTAAACCGATAGATAGTGAATTCCTCGTGGTTTACCGAAAACCCTTCTGGCTATCGTTTCAACGTTTAATAGGGAACCCGGAGAATGTAGACATTGAAAAGACGATGTTAGGTATATCAAAGGTGGCAAACTTCTTCTAAGCCGGAGGCCACACGATCTTCACACCATCGATCAATCCTTTTTCCTTACCCCTCAACCTCTCCATCCATCCATCCACACAAACACACACACACACACACACACACACGTTTGTCCACTACTTAGTAAGTTCGATAGTCATTATCGGTTCATGTTTAAAAACAAAAACTTCGTGGCATCTCAAGACCCTAAGTTGGTCACGTTTGTAACAGCTGTGTCATTATCCATATAGATGAGAAATAGCCAATATCTGATATCTTTCAATCTATCTCACCTATTTGACATGGTATATCCTTCGACGAGAGTTTCGATAGGGAGTTCGACGATTTTTATTTTCATCTTTTTCTTCTTCTTTTCTTTCCATTTCTCTTTCTTTTTTATCTCGCGCAGTCCGACCGATATCGGACTTATATCACTATAATTTTTATGAACTTATCAATTGATATTTTTTTTCGATCGCATATCGTATGCCTGTTAATTTATATCAGTTAATATCTTTTACGTTGATAGATATTGAGCTGTGACAGATGCGGACTTGATATATACGCTACTGTTAAAAGGTTGTCCAATATTATCTCGTTATTTAGTAACTATATATATATATATATATACATGTTGATTTATATCTAATGCTATCACCTAATAAATATCGATTTGTACGTAAATATAAACTGTATGAAGTTATTTGTTATTGTTCTCCGATTATCTCTAATATTTGAATGATGTTCGAGCGATGTTTCTACGATGATTAAATATATAATTAAATTTGAATCTGTCCAATGTCCTTGTCTCAGTGAATAATCTATCTATTAATAGAATCGAAGTCTGACCTAAGTGTAGACTTATACCATTATCTATTAACACTACTAATTTTTATTTCATTAAGTTATTCAAAATGGTTATCCTATTTGTCTTTGGTTAACCGCGGAACACTCCACTCCTCTATATTTCATTCGTTTAAAGATTTTATTTGTAATTATCCTTTTTTTTCGAGAAATAATCGACATTTTTTTATTCGATTTGCAAACATAACGTTTTATCGAACATAGACAGCTGACCTATATCAAGCTATACTACTGAAATAACTTCATCTATCAATAATCGTTATCTCGTCGGTTATGTAATTTAAATCAATCTTCGTTTTTGACGACAAAAATAGGAAAAGCGAAAAAAAAATCGAATTTAAAATTTTTTTTTTTTTTGTTAACAATTAACATTGCCCTTTTATAAACTCGATTTTTATCGATGATATTCTCTGACAGCTGGTTAATATCGAATTTTACTACTTTCTGCACAATCGTTATATTTGAAAAGGCTTTGAATGTAATACATGTACGTGTGTATGATTTAATTCATAAATTTTTCAATGGAATAGTCTAATTTTGATACAAAGTTTTTATCGAATTTAAATCTGATATCCACGTAGATACTCGTAGTAAAGGTTATAAAAAAAAAAATTATTGCAAATTTTTATCCTTCACTTTATTTCCTCGTTATCGAACGATCTCAAACTTTTATCTATTCTTCTTTATTTCATTTTAAAGAACTCATTTGAGTTTCTTCGTTAAAATTTGTCCTCTCTTCTTTTTTTTTGGTTCTTTCCTTCTATAGGTAAAGTCTGGCCAATATCGGTTTGTATTACTGCAGATAAACTTATCCTATATCAAAATCTCATCGATTATTAACGAATACGCATGGAACTCTCATACCCTTCATTATCCACTTTTAATGAATGGTCGAGTTTTTATTTTCGATGAGTACCCCTTGAACTTTATTAAATTGAAGTCTGGTCGATATTCGACTTGTACTATCTGCCAGTAAATTATCCGAAATCGTTATCTACCGTTGTCTCTATTAATCCAGTAAATTACTATTCTCAGAAAACAATCGAATACATTTTGTGTTTAATAATTAATCATTAAATTAGTCAGAGTCTATAATTGGATAAATAAAATATGTCCGATCTATATCGAATTATATCACTCACATTATCGTCTCTTAATAAGATACAAACGATTTTAATGTAAGAATAAATTAATAATTACAATCGTTGATCTTTTCGATTGATGAACACTACTCATGTGAGTGTGTGTGCATTTCATTTTTTATTTTTAATCATCACACTAATGCATTTTATCGAATGATATCCAACAACAAATATTCCATCAATATCGTAACTGATCAATATTGACTTGTACTACTGTCATAAAGTCGTCTGGTCTCTTCGAATAACAATATTTGATCGGTTACAATTGATAACTATTAATCTCTTTTTTGTTTACTTTTTTTTTAACGAAGTCAAATTTTTTAATAATTATTTATATTAAATAATACGAGAATATTGTGTGCTATGTCTCTTGAATATCGACTTATACTACTTATCCGTTGCAACCAGACTAAGATATGTTGATCGTATAAAAAAATTCTTTACACCCGAAAATCTATCTATCTATCTGATGTTTGAATTCATTTAAAGAAAAAAAAAAAAAAAAAGAATTTTAACTATCATAACGACTATTCAACGCGACGATGATATTTCTAACCACGTTCTTATTTTCTAATAGATTAAAATATATCCTATGCAGGTTTCAACGTCAGACCAGTTAAATGGATCGACGACGTTGCGGATAATAGATCGATCGATCGAAAAATCACGATCGTTATTATAGGAATAGGTAAGAACCCTTCGTGGTGGAAAAAAAAAAGAAAGAAGAAAGAAGAAAGAAAAAGAAAAATAAAGTCTAACGCATTCGAAGGCAACACATTTTAGCACTTAGAAATTTAAGTAGGCATTGATTGATAGACACGTGACGTATCATCGGTATTGGTCGTTCAATCTTGAAATTAATCGATAAATGAACAAGCCTTTCATTGGGGGGCTAGAGTTTGATAGAGCATTAACGTTTAGGGAATTACGGTCAGCAAGACTTCTCCTGAGCTTTGGCCCAGAGCCTAACGAGGTATTATCCTCCTTCCGAGGTGAAGGTTAATGGTCAGCGGATTTTCAAGAGGGTAGGCCATACTTGGTTACGTACCAGTTAATGTACCGTGAGATCGTTCTCTAGTGATACTTAATTCTTTTAATGTTTAGAAAAATTTTTTTTCTTTTTCTTTCTGTTTTTGCTTTCTTTCTTTTTTTTGGGGGGAGGCGGGGGGGGGGGGATTTTTTATATTTTCGTTATGTTTTGTTTATAAATTTAATTTAAATCACACGTACATCGGTCGTTGAATTTAAAAGAAGTATTTTGGAACTTGTTAAAAATCGATATCGTAAAACAGTTCATTATGATATTATTTAAGGTCCCCTTAATATTTTTGTAACGTAATGTAATTTTGATGTCACACAATCATACATATACATATACATATATATATATTTTTTTTCATGATTTCGTTAATTAGTTTATATCGTACAAGTTAATTTTTGCAAAGTATAACTTGTACTTAAAAAATATAGTATAATAATATTAATAAATAAATTATATTATCATTTTTAGATTATATAATTTTTTTATTTTAGAAACGACAACACATTATATATATATATATATATATATATATATATATATATATATAGAGAGAGAGAGAGAGAGAGAGAGAGAGAGAGAGAGAGAGAGCATTAATAATTTGTAATAAAAAAGAAAATTGTAATGAAGATATATGTATATATTACTATTGTTATAATAATTATTACCATTTCTATATCATATATGTTAGTAAATAACTAAACATTGCTTACAATTTTGTACTACAGTAACATTTATGTTTTTCTCACGACAAACACAAATTATTGATCCATCCACCTTTTGAAACGATCAATAAATATATTACTATAATTCTATGGAACTAGTTTAATTATTGTTTTTATACATATAAAAAAGAAATGATAACAGTCTCACTCTCTATTTTGAAATAATCAATAACGTCATAAACACACGCATACGTATTATCAAGATTTTTGAATAAAGTTTTATAATTAAATAAAACCAATTTATTTGTTTATTAATATAATACATAAAATAAGAGTAAAATAAAAAAGAAATGATTAAAAGTCTCGTTCTCTATTTTGAATTAATCGATTAAACAAATAAACATACATACGCATGCATTATTAACATTTCTTTATAAAGCTTTATAATCACGGATAACCAATTTATTTATTTATTAATATAATAAATGAGACGACAAGTGCTCGTTCTTTTCTTTCTTTAAAAAAAAAAAAAAAAGAAAAGAGTCATAATCCGGTATTATCGAAGACTCTTTATGAACTATCTCGAAAAGACTTGGAATATTTTAAATAATTTCAAAAGTAGGAAGGAAAGAACTCCCACATGTTCTGTCGTTCGACACTGGTTTTGCATTTTTCAGGATGGCGTACGAAGCTAACGGGTCTATATACCGACGGGAAAGGAAAATTTATTACGCGTTCACCGCACGTGTTCGTCGACCAGCAGCGACAAACACCTCGTATTTTATCCGCGAGCTAGACGACTCGCTTCTGCAATTTTTATTAATCTCTCGTCGCTTTGTTCCTTTTATTTACTTAAGCTTGACACACGCACACACTCATATACATATACACACATAGATGGTATGTGCGTGTATGTGTTTGTGTGTGTATGTGTCTGTGTGAGAGAGAGAGAGAGAGAGAGAGAGAGAGAGACAAGTCACATTTTGTTAAAGAAAAACATTATAAAACGTCTTTCCCAATATATATATATATATATATATATATATATATATATATATATATATATATACACATATGTATACGAAATGTTTATTTTCTATGACACAGTTTATGCTCCCTTAGTTGCTTACATTCAAGACCTAACGATAGTCCATCGAAAAAAAATGATAAGAGGATTTGAAAGATGGACAAGATAAAGAAAATAAGAAAACGTTTGTTGACTCTAACGGGATAGTGATCAAAAATCTGTTCAGATTTGTATCGCCTTTAAAAATTTGTTTCTTTCAAAGGAAACTTCGTTAATTTCTATGAAAATAATATATAAGTAGAAACGAATGAAGAGATTAATCGTGATTTGTTAAAGCAACGAGATATGGTATATTCGAAGATTCTTTTTTATTTTCTTATTATTATTGGTCGTCGTCGAAACGCAAGGCTACGTAATTTTCGTTGAAATTAAATCCCACGTTTATTCGATTCGAATAAATTTCCGTCGAACGATTTCACTTATTTATCCCGCTTTTCGATTTACGCCCTTAAATCGCCGATTAAATGCCATTGAACGAAGATAAAAAAAAAAAAAAAAAAACAAAAAGAAAAGAAAAAGTCTCTTAAGAATCAAACGAACACACTCTATTAGTTTCCTTTGCGTTCGGTGATTAAAAAAAAAAAAAAAAAAAAGAAAAAAAAAAGGGGGAAAGAAGAGAGACAAAAAGGGAAGAGAAAAGGACGACGGCATCGCGCGAAATGTCGCGAAATGAAAATTTCTTTTGAAAACTTTTTTCAATGTTGGACCTTGATTCGTCGTGGACATGAAGATTCATTATGGCATAGATACACACTCTCTCTCTCTCTCTCTCTCTCTCTCTCTCTCGCTTTCTTTCTCTGTCTATTTCTATTTGATGGCGATGATACAGAAAGAGAGAGAGAGAGAGAGAGTAAGAGAGAGAGAGAGAGAGAGAGAGAGAGAGAGAGAGAGAGAGAGAGTAAACTTTGACTTTTAGCAGGAACGACGGGAAAGAGTTCAATAACGCTGGGACATACCGTAGTAACATTCACGGATCGTTGCTATTACGGCAGCGTGTTGCGGCTTCTGGCTTAGTGTCTGACAACGTCCTGGCTTCTCTACTTAACGAAGATTAACTGCGGCCCATGTACACACCATTTGACGTTACCCGATTCAACGTCGTCGTCGTCCTTCTCGCCTCACTTATGCCTTCTCTTCGAATTTTTTATTTATTTATTTATTTGTTTGTAATTATTATTTCATTATTCCTTTTTTTTATCGACAAGTATACTACCTTTCCTTTTTTCTTTCTTTCTTTCTTCGATATTCCTCAATCGACTTAACACGAATTTTTTATTTATTTATTCATTTGTTTGTAATTATTATTTCATTATTCCTTTTTTTTATCGACAAGTATACTACCTTTTCTTTTTTTTTTCTTTCTTTCTTCGATATTCCTCAATCGACTTAACGCGAATTTTTTATTTATTTATTCATTTGTTTGTAATTATTATTTCATTATTCTTTTTTTTTATCGACAAGTATACTACCTTTTCTTTTTTTTTTTTTTTCTTTCTTCGATATTCCTCAATCGATATCCTTAACACCATTTCTTTTTGAAAGATTTAAAAACGATCGATATCGCATACCATTATCCGACGCACTTAACTATGATATATATATATATATATTGTCTTATACATCTTTTCTTTCATTATTTCTTTGTAACAAAATCTTTTCGATGAACGAATTTATCATTCGTCTTTTAAAGAAGAGAAAGAATAAAAATAATAATAATAATAATAATAATAATTATAACTAAATTAATAATAATAAAATTCAAGTTAATTCAATTCGTAATTACTTTTACGTCTTGAAAAATGTAAAATGGATCGATCGGATATAATATTCGATATCGATTCCGCTTAACTGCAATACGTTTTTCAATTGTCTTTTTCCCATTTTATTTCTTTAAACATTTCGTCGAATGAATTCCATACTCTAGAAAAGAGAGATAGAAGGGAAAGAAAAAAAAAAAGAAAAACAACAATTCAATTTAATAGAATATTATTAGAAAAGGAATACGTCCGAACGCCAGTTATAACTTTTCATAAGAAATATATCGATATATTGAATATAATCGTTCATATCCTCTAAAGATTTATTGTTACAATTTTATCGACAAAACCGTTAAGCAATCACTTCGAATATCGAAGAAATAAAAATCCGATTTTCTAACAGTCCCCCGCGGACATCGTTGCATCGAGCATATATGACACTTTTGTTGCCATTGACATTGGCTATGAAATAATAGCCGGCGATATTCGATTCGAAAAATTGTTATTCTTTCTTCTACTCTCGTTTTTTCCTCCGTTTCTTTTATTTATTTATTTTTTTTTTTTTCTTTTCCCCTTGTTATTTTTCATTCCTCCTTTTCGTACGTTCAAGGGAGGGCAGCGTGGGGTAGGAAGAGTGAAAAAAACAAAAAAACCGAAAAACAAAACGAAACGAAGCGAAAAAGAAAGAAAGAAAAAAAAAAGAAAAACGAAGCAAATCGAAAAACCACGAAGCAAAAAAAATCCAACAAAGAAACAAAAAGACAAAAAAAAACCTCATCGATGGGACGCGCGAAAAAGGCGGGACACCAACTCAACTCGCGCGCGTTGTTATTGCGAACGCACAAAACCAACAACAAGCAAGTACAGCCAACTAACCAAGCAGTCAGGTAGGCAACTAGGCAGACAGATAGGCAGGCAGTTAGGCAGTTAGGCGGGCAGAGGCAGTCCAGGAATTGTATGAAACAAATAAAAGACAACGCTGAGTTCGCGTTCAAAAAGTCCATTGCGTATGCATCGAACGGCAACTTCCGTGTTGCAGTTCGATGTAACACCCTGTAACTTTTCTCTAGTGCTGGTATCCTTTTACATAGTAGCTACCCCATACCTAAACCCATACCCAAACCCCGTACCTACCCATCGCCTATCCCTAGCAACCCTTATTCTCTATTCCACGCCATTCATCTGTGGTGCACGCCAATAATTCACTTCCCACCCATTTCCCTTACGATATAACGTTACTTTCGAACGTATATATATATATATATATATATATATATATATATATATATGTGTATGTGTGTGTGTGTATGTATGTATGTATGCATGTATATATGTACGTATGTATGTACGTATGCATGTATGTAAATATAAATGCACATTATTTTATTCTTATAGATTCGAGATCAGACGCTTCAATTAATACTATTATTTTGTTGTTGTTATTGTTTTAATAATAATAATATTATCAAATATAATAATAATAATAATAATAATTATTATTATTATTATTATTATTATTATTTTAGTAATAATAAATAATTACATCTTTCTACTACGTTTTCTTATATATAGTAGTAATAATAAATAATGTTGTAATAATAACAATAATTATAATCATTATTGAATATTATTTTTGTTATTATTAATATTATTTTATTGTTACTATTATTTTTCTTTTTTCTATTATTTGATGCCACCCTATAATGAGTAATTATTTTCAACTATATTATACCGTTACATACTCCGTAATTTATTTTCTTTTTCTTCAATTTCTTTTTTTGAGATAGATAGAGAGAGAGAGAGAGAGAGAGAGAGAGAGAGAGAGAGAGAGAGAGAGAGAGAGAGAGAGATAAAAGAATGAAGAAAAAGAATAGGAGTGAGGAAACGATAGACAAAGAAGAAAGACAGAAAAGTGTAGACGTATTATATGGTAGAACGAAAGAGAAAGGGGGAAAGAGAGAGAGAGAGAAAGAGAGAGAGAGAGAGAGAGAGAGAGAGAGAGAACATAAGATACCAAGATAAGAATGAGAAAGTAATGGCTAACGAGATAGGGATTGGCGGTAAAGCAAGATGACGATCGACATAGCGGAGCCAAACTTTCCCCCGCCCTCTTTCATCCCTCTGTTAACCCCTCACCCCATACCCTCTCGCTCGCCTTACTTGAAAGTTCTTCTCCCGCGAAGACGAAGATCGTATCCGTTTCCGATCTCTTGCGAGTCGATGCAATTTATCGAGAAGATTGAAAGGGTGGATGAAGGGGGTTGGTAAGAAAGAAATAAAAAAGAAGGAAAAAGAAGAAAGTAAAGAGAAAAGAGAGAGAGAGAGAGAGAGAGAGAGAGAGAGAGAGAGAGAGAGAGGAAGAGAAAGCAAAAAAGGGTCGTCTTCGACGATTCCACGCTTCTTAAGAGAAATTTCTCTTTTTATCCTCGATGGATGATATGGAGCAGGGAGAGAGGAAAAAAAAGAGAAAAAAAGAGAGAACGAAAGAACGAAAGGAAGAAAGTAAGAGAGAAAGAAAGGAAGGGAGAAAAAAGGAAGAAAGAAAGAAGGAGGTTGAATGTCACATCGTTACCGCGAAAGAAGAATTCCATCTCGGTTTCTTTGTAAATAAGACTCCCGTTAGGAAAATGAGGCGAGGACTCGTGGCCGAGAAAATGCCGGCAAACGGGATAAATGGGAGAAAAACAGGTCGAATAGGATAAAGAGAGAGAGAGAGAGAGAGAGAGAGAGAGAGAGAGAGAGAGAGTGAGAGAGAGGTGGATAGATAGGAAAGAGGTGGAAAGAGAAAGAGATAGATAATATATAGAACAAAATAGTATGATGTTCATTAGCTTATTACAGCTTCTCGTAAACAAAATATTTCGCTATTTACGTATAAACTCGATACAAAAATTCTGTATATATTTATATGTGTGTGTGTGTGTGTGTGTGTGTGAGCGCGCGTGTGTATGTGCAATTGAATAATATATTACTTTATATAGATAATATACAGAATAATACAGAATTATGATATCTATTAACTTTTATCGTGGCTTCCCAACACATACATATTTTTTTCTTATGTATAAACTTATTCCGAAAATTAATTATATATATCCGACAATAGAATATAATTCATGTATATAATAATACATAGGATAAAATGGAATTATTTTTATTAAATTTTATTATCAGCTTCGAATAGAAAAAAAGACTTTTCTATCTATCTACGTATAAACTTATAACAAAAATCAATATTATTATTATTATTATTTATTATTTATTAATTTATTATATAATAATTTAACAAAATAATAATATATTAATTTATGTTTACTTACATATATAAAATACAAAATTACAGATTTACAATAAGATTATATAAGATTAGCCGTAGTTCTAATATATCTTTACATAAATAAAAAAAAGAGAAAGAAAAAAATTAAAACTTAATAACAAAGACAAATTATTGAATGATCATTTCATAATCAAAGAAAAAGAAAAAGAGAAAACGACATTTAAAAAAACGATAAAAAATATAATTTTTCATAAAAAGAGAAATACTGTAAAAATCATTAATTCGTCTTGGCTATAGCTTTCCATCGAATAAACAAAAAAAAACAGAGACAGACAGAGAGAGAGAGAGAGGGGGGGGGGGGAGGAGGATGGAGACAGAAATGGCGAAAGTGAGAAAGGAAGAAAAACAATGACGATGACAACAAAAAGTCCAAAGTTATAACCGAATAAGATAGGAAAAAAAGAAGGACTTGCGAAAAGCCATGAAAATCGATGTTATCCTCTATAATATTGGGTATGTAAGCCGCTTTTCGATAACATTTAGTTATTAGAAATTCGAAACGTTATAAAATAGAATAATAAAAAGAGAAATTGGGAGATTGAAAGAGACAGATAGATAGAGAAAGATGGACAGATAGATAGATAGATAGAGAGATAGAGAGAGAGAGAGAGAGAGAGAGAGAGAGAGAGAGAGAGAGAGAGAGAGAGAGACGGAAAGACAGAGATGTATTATATCTATACATATGTATATTTCTATCTATACATACATACATACATACATACATACATACACACACACATACACACACACAAAGTAAAAAGTTGTTGAAAGCTATGAGGATGAGGAGAGTGGAAAAGCTCTTGGTAAATGGAAGCAGGGCAAAACGACAAAGGAGATGTTAGGTACTCGAATGAAATCGGCCTGACCTCTTCTTCTATGGCCTCTCGAAGCACCTCTCTCTCTCTCTCTCTCTCTCTCTCTCTCTCTCTTTCTTTTCCAACGTATCAGCCGAATTTCGATAAACGCATCGAAACTTTTCCATGATCGGCTTTCCGATCTGAGACACCGATGGAATAAGGAGTAAGGAGGGAGAGAGGGGGTAAGGGGGTAGGTGGGAGATGGTAGGAGGAGAAGGGTTCGGCCGGATTATTGGTGACAAAACTTTTCGCTCCGTCGACTCGGTCGAATGATTAATGACTTATATCTAAGAAACCCCGTTGTAATTTATAAGTTGTTTAATTCATTGTACAGCTTCGATTTTTCATATTCCTCTTCTTTTATTTTCCTTTGTCCTTTTCTTATAATTTCCTTTTTTTTTCTCTCTTTTCTTTAGCTTCCTTATTCTCAATTTCGACACAACAACCGTGTTTTCAAACTTGTCGTTGATAGATTTTCTTTTTCTTACGTAAAGATTGACGGTTTATCATGCAACATATTGATCCGACGTTATTACTTAATTTGTTATTCGTTAGATAATAGATTGTCAAAGAAAAAACGAATTGATTAAATGATTAAATTAATAAAGTAAATTTTTATTAACCAAGTCGATTACTCTGTGGCATTTATTTATCTATCGTATCGACTTTCGTCTTTATAAATTAATTTTTTGAACGTTGGTAATATTCATTGTTAGAAAATTTGGATTTAACGTTAGAAAATGTTCTTTTTAATCCTATTATAATTTGTTGTTATTATTATTTTCTATAATCGAAATAGTGGACGTTATTTTGTTGAAAGATCAAAATAGCAACATTCCAATTAGGTACATTTCCAATGCGATACGTTCAGTCATAAACGAATATTTAAAATTCCTCGATTAAATAATTTCCGTGCGACACTTTCGATTTGCTAAGTCTGTTCACTTCAGAAATGGGTACAAAATAAGAAAATATCGTAACTATCGGAGATTTCTTTTAAACGAGTAAATCGAAACTGTGTGTGTGTGTGTGTGTGTGTGGGGGGGGGGGGTGTATGTGAGAGAGAGAGAGAGAGAGAGAGAAAGTATTGGAAAATCTAAGAAATATTTCATGGGTATATTAATTCTGCCGACATACCAGCTTGAAAATAATATTATAATTATTTTCGTTTTCTAATACTATTTTTATCGAGCACAGAACTTATATACGTCTATTATTTATATCAAATAAAATGTGAGATATTATTTCCTTTTTTTTTTGTTTTGTATACCTACGATTTTTCAGTGTTATATTAATCGTTCAACTATAATTTCGACGAATTAGGAATAATTTTGTTTAAAATAATCTGATTCATTGGTCGATGGGTTACAAAAGAAAAAGAAAGAATATTATATTTGTCAAGGAAAGAAAAATAAAAGAAATATAATAGTAATAATAATAATAATAATAATAATAATAATAATAATCCAACTGGAAAATGTATCTCCAAATGTATCTACAAGTGTAGAAGCAAATAAAAGAGAGAAATGAAATTTGTGAATGATACTCAAGGGATTCACTGTTGAAATTCAAAAAAGCGTTGGTAGCGATGTAACGAATTTTTTTTCAGGTGAAGTAACGAAATTCGATGGAAAAGGGATATCGATCTCTTCGCGGTGAACGATAGACATTCGAGGGAAAAGGGTTTCTCGTGAGAATATCCTCGTACGAATTCTCAGTTCCCACGACTGCAATACGATCAAACCATCCGCCTTTCAACCCCGTTTCCACCACCACCATCCTATCCACTTTCAGAAGCCGCGCTTTTCGTTTATCTTACTTCCACGTATAGTTCGATA
This sequence comes from Dolichovespula sylvestris, assembly GCA_918808275.2. NCBI lineage: Eukaryota > Metazoa > Arthropoda > Insecta > Hymenoptera > Vespidae > Dolichovespula > Dolichovespula sylvestris. The sequence continues at coordinate 3,511,621 of OU964973.1, forward strand.
GACGACGAGTTGCGTAGAAGAGTTGAAACTTGTACAACGCTCTAAACATTACTCGAGAGACACAGATAAACTGTTTGGAAAAGGGATACAAGCAAAGAAAGAGAGAGAGAGAGAGAGAGAGAGAGAGAGAGAGAGAGAGAGAAAGGGAGGGAAAACAGATGAAGAAAGAGAAGATGAGAGAGAAACAGTCGAAGAAAGAGAAAGAGAAAGAAAAACAGTGAAAAAAAGAGAAAGAAGGAAAGAAAATAGTTAAAGAAATAGAAAGAAAAAGAGAGAGAGAGACAGTTGAAGAAAAAGAAAGAAAGAGAGAGAGAGAGAGAGACAGAGTGAGAGAGAAACAGTTAAAAAAGAGAAAAAAATAGAAAATGTAGTTTCAAAAAGAGATAGAGATAAACAGTTGTAGAAAAACATAAGAGAAACATTTTGAGAAAAGGACAGATAGAAAAATAGTTCGATAAAGAAAAAAAAATAAAGAAGATAAGTAATTAAAAATATATATATTTGCGCACGCATACACACACATAAAGAGAGAGAGAGAGAGAGAGAGAGAGAGAGAGAGATCATCGTAAATAAAGAAAGATGATGATGATGAAAGAGAAACAACGAAAAAAGTATAAAGAAAGGGCTAAGCAATGTGAAACAGAGAGAGAGAGAGAGAGAAAGAGATAGATAAACAACTTAAAAATAAAAAATAATCATTATTTTATATAATTTTACCGTAAAAATAATATAATAGAGCGAGAAAAATAAAAAACGGATGCAAAAAATAAAAGATATATATATATTATATAGTTATAGAAGAAGAGTATCATAAAAGTAATCGAAGATGAAAGCAACAGGACAATTTCGAATCAAAGTAGAAATCAGAAGGGTAAGATTCTAATTAAAGGATCCCAACTGTGAAAATTAGGTAGAATTTGTCGGCCGAACGAGGCTGACCCTAGCGATGTGCTCCGTGGGCAGGAAATAGCGTCCGTGTCGTGTTACTATGTGCACCGAGCAGGTCTTGCTAATTAAACGCTATCAATGAGCGTAAAGTGTGGCACGGTATGAGGTCACGAATCTAAGATCGAATTCATCCTGTGATCACATAGAGAGATCAATCCTTACTTAATCGAATCTGTTATACTCGTAACGTTGCACATAAAACAAATATATTATAATCTATTTTGTTATATATATATATATATATACACACACACACACATATATATATATATATACATATATATAGATGTATGTATATAAAGAATGTAAATATGTATTAATATTTTTACAAAATGATCCAATATTGCGTATTGTAAATTTTGTAAATATATTCAATATACCTATCATTTACTTTGTACTTTATAATATTGCCAAATTATTTGAAATATATGTAGATTAATTTTTATAATTTCTCGATTATGTTACACGAAATGTTACTATACATTATTTGATAAATATATGTAATAAATTATTTTTGAGGAGAAATTAATAAATATTAATATAAAAAAATAAATTATATATATAAAATAAATAACCTTCATATTTATATAAATCAATCCTCAATTTTACAATAATTCTAAAACCCTTTTTTCTTTCTATCCCCAAAGACATAATATTATTTAATTATAAAATATCGATATTAACACGAATGAAAGCACAACGAAAAAAAAAAAGAAATATATATGAATCATGAGAAATAAAAAGAAGAAAAGAAAAACATAATCCTCACTAATCATATATACTCGATCAGAGATTCGTCTTTATAAAAATTTCAAAGCCACTTAAATTTCCAAAAGCGTATATGCAAGCAAACGTTTGTTCTCCTTCCGTTAAGCTAACCAAACAAAATTAAGTTCTATATTATTTCAATATTCTTCGAAGATTCGATTTTGACTCATTAAAAATACAAAAAGCGTGATAAGTTCGAGAAATAAATCGTAAGTAGTAAGTAGTTCCTTGTAATTTTGTCAGGTTGTTTTAACGATACCATTGAGAATGGGTGGATACAGAAAGAAATATATATATACACACACACACTTACTTAGAGAGAGAGAGAGAGAGAGAGAGAGAGGGAGGGAAAGAGGGATAGATGCAAGAGGATGCTTCGCTGTATCTTGTGCACTGGCTTAAATTAACGTCCCGTGTAAACAGACCAGGTCACTCGGGTTCCAAACGACTGCTTGCTTGTCTTTAGGAGGACCATTTAAATCTTTCGTGGACGTAGGAAAGCTCTCACTCACTTACTCTCTCTCTCTCTCTCTTTCTACCTATCTATCTATCTATCTATCTATCTATCTCTTTCTCTTTCTATCGCACACACAAACACACAAATGTAACTAAAGTGCTTGGAGCAAATATTATAGACTCTAAAGGATCTAAATTGATGCACATTGCACACTCATTACTCATACACATACAGGACATCCGCGCGCGCGCACATAGATACACGCAAACAAATGCATATTAATACGTAACTAAACTTAGAAAATTAATGGATAGAATTAATTGAAAGAAAAGACAAAGTCGTCGAGAAATTGTAAATATTATTTTCGATCGGATAATATAGAAATTGTTTTGTTTCGTTTGATAATTACTTCCTGTTTCTTTCAATTTGTTCTTATCAATAGTTTTCTCTAAATTTCTCTCGCGAAAATTTTATATAACGCTATAATTATTAACCGATTGTAAACGTTATAATGATTATATTAAAAAAAAAAAAAAAAAACCGTGTTAAATTTATTACATATAAACGTTAATATAAACAGATTAGAGATATATCAGATGTATTAGAATTAAAAGGAGTAATAAAGGAACCTATTAATATTGTCAAAAATGAGAGGACGATCATACATCGATATTCATTTTGCGATAAGTCTAGAGAAGAAAAGAGATAAAAAAAAAAAAGTAACAAAAAAGAAGAGAAAAATAAACAAACAATAATACGAGCAAAAACGTTGAAGGTACGTACACGAAATCGAAAACTAAATCGAAATAATACCGATTGTCTGGACTATACAGGACTTTTAGAAAAAAATCTCGTACCACGAAAAGATATATCGTTATCATATCTTTCGCGCGTCATGACGGTTCTAAAAGAATTCAAAAAAAAAAAAAAAAAAAAATAACGTAAGCAAGCTCGAATCGTCTTAGAAGAAAGACAGAAAAAAAAAACAATGTCAACGTCGACCTGGAAATTGAAATTAAAAAAAAAAAAAAAAAAAAAAACAAAGAGAGAGAACAGAGAAATGAAGCCAAAGTTTCGGGGTTGAGAAAAGTTTTAAAAAGGTAGAATAAAGCTCGAGAATCGAATCGCTTTTCGAGGTCGATCTCAATCCTGACGGACGAATAGGCAATTCTTTCGAGTAGACTGGACAAGGGCAGAGGGGGGACAGGGTGAGGGGTGGGAGGGTCGATAAAGAGAGAGAAAGAAAGAGAGAGAGAGGGAGGGGGGGAGTGGAACCTCACGTCGACTTGTTTGGAACTCCGAGGAGCTGCTCGAATTCGATCAGAAGAAATGCAACGGAGAGAAAGAAAGAGGTAGGGAGGGGGAGAGAGAGAGAGAGGGGTAAGAAAAAAGGAAGAAGAACAGGTGGAAAAAGGAAGGGATGAAAGAGTTAGAGGTAGTGGGTACCAAAATCTTTTTCCGGAAAAGCTACTTCACCTTTGACTTCTCTCTCTCTCTTTCTCACTCTCTTTTCTTATCTATCAATCTCTCTCTCTCTCTCTCTCTCTCTCTCTCTCTCTCTCTCTCTCTCTCTCTTCCCTTTTTAGGCAAGTCGTAGATCGTTTCATTCGAATAAAAGTGCGAAAGTGTCAAGAAGTTTCCGAATCAAACGGACCGCTTCGTCCAAATGGAAGCAAAGGGAGTGAGAGAGAGAGAGAGAGAGAGAGAGAGAGAGAGAGAGAGAGAGAGAGAAAGGGAAGTAAGATGTGACGCCAATCGTTTAAAAACAAAATTAGAATATATTAGTAATATACATATTTCTTATGTTCTCTTTTTTTTTTCTCAAACGAAAGATTCAATTTGAATTTCATTCATTCGATTGTGCATTTTCTTTCGATTTTTTTCTTCGTTTCTTTCTTATTTCTATGTATATATGTATGTATGTGTGCATGTGCGTGTACGTACGTGTATATATGGATGCGTTTATTAATATGAGATTATTTTGCTCTCGAAATCTACGTTAGAGTTAACGTGAAGTTTGGCATGTTATTTTTATTTTATAAAAATTTCTTCTTGTAATTTTTCATTTTCTTTATTTGTTATTAAACATAAACGATAAAATCAAGTAGTAATAGAATTTTGCGGAAAGAAATGTTAATCAAGTTTGATAAAAAGGGACTAATTAGATATATTAAGTTTCCCTTATTTATCGAGTTTCATTAAATTTCATTTTAATTTTAAATGAATTTTTTAAGAAACAGTCTAATTCATAATAGTTTGTAACAATTTATGTGGGTCAACCTGTATAATACTTTCTTCCGAGAACTTCTGTCAGTTTCCAATCAATGAATGAGAAAATTTCTTTTCGTGTAAAAAAGAAAGAGAGAGAGAGAGAGAGAGAGAGAGAGAGAGAGAGAGAGAGAGAGAGAGAGAGAGAGAGAAAAGTAGATTAATAAGAACGAACTAGGGAGAAATATCTTGAAGGGAAAGAAGGAAAAGAGGGAGTTTAAAAAGAAACAAAAAATATTAACATGACCAGACTATCTTCTCTTTTAACGTTTAATTAACTTTTTAATTACGTCAAATTCCAAGTTGCTTGCAATCTTCCTTTTAACTTTCTCCCACTTTCTGTCCATCCATTTTCTTCAGTTCTTTATTCATTATACCATTTATGGGGGGTTTCCATATATTTAAAATTTTTTTCTTTTTTTATATAATAACCTTGTACAATTCCCATTCTTTTTGTATTTTTTACATTACAAGTACCAGTCAAACAACTTTCATTCCGTTGTAATTTACAACATTGACCGATATATTATTCTCTGATATAAAAAAAGGAAAAAGAAAAAACAATTCCACGGCCATTGTAAAATAATTGAGAAAACGGATTTTTCTTGATACATTTTTTTTTTATTTTTTATTTTCTATTTTTTTTCCTTTTCTTTTTTTTAAATCGTTTCACATTTCGTTTACGAATACACATACCATATATAACAAATAATCGAAATTATTTCGAATGCAAGTCGAGAATTTCGACATTTCTTGTTCCTTTTTTATTCCACTATCCCAACGTATCGAAATTATTTCCAATTCGAATCGGACCTTTCAACGTCACTCTCTCTCTCTCTCTCTCTCTCTCTCTCTCTCTCTCTCTCTCTCTTACTCTCTTTTAGTCTTTCTCTCTCTCTTTCTCTTTTTCAGAATAAACTTTTTTTTGAATTGAAGT
>OU964973.1:3521998-3546998 GCA_918808275.2 Dolichovespula sylvestris
CGTCTACTATGAAACCACATTAAATTCTACTGGCTCGCATACCAGCACCACAGAATCCCGATGATATCGTGCCAGCTCCGACGGTTCTATTCTACCTCATCTTTCTTTCTCAACATGAATACGTGTCTATATATGTACTTATGTACATATATATATGTGTACATATATATATATATATATATATATATATATATACATATATGTGTATATAACTTCATACAGTTTAGAGAAAGATAGAAATATAACCAAAAAACAGCAAAGACGTATTGAATTCAAATACTCTATTATAATTTGATACACGATAAATTTTTCTTCGAGTTATTCTATTTGAATAAATAAATAAATAATAAAGTATTTAATAATGAATAACATATTGGTATATAATAATAAAACCTTTGAATTCAAGTAATAATTTAAATTTATTTAAAATAAAGAAACTTTTTCTTTTTTTTTCTAAAACGAAACGAAATATATATGTATATTAAAACGCTTACAGGTTTAATTTTATGAAAGGACGATTGCGAGAAATTCGCTTAATTACTTGTAACAAAAGATATCGAACTTTTTTCCTTTTTTTCTTTTTAACAAAATTTCATCCAATACAATGTCAACAAGCTACATTGAAATTCCATATAATATATATGAATAATGCGATACGAACGACAAATAATAATACAAATTTGTTGTACGATGTATTATATTCATTGTTCGAATCAAAATTTATCTAAACAATTTTCTTAAAAGAAGAAAATAAAAAATGGAATTAATCTAATATCATCAATTGTATCAACTATCTTTTAAAATATGTTTATAGAATGTATATAACACGTATTTGTATACAAAGATGTATGTAAGGAGAAGGAATGAATAAAGAATACAAGAATAGAGATAGAAAAGACAAATAAAGAGAGATATACAGAAAGCTAGAACAACATCAGAGAAAGAGAAGTCGATGAGAGACGGAGAGAGAGAGAGAGAGAGAGAGAGAGAGAGAGAGAAACAAAGACTAAAGAAAGAATGATAGCTAGACAGTGAAGGAAAACTAAGATAGAAAAATAGAAAGAGTCAGAAAACAGGCCACGAGAAAGATGGACAAAGAACAAAAATAAAGATAAAGTAATAGAAAGAGACAGAATATATAACTTAAGAAAGATAGACTGAGAAACATGAAAAAATAAATAGAAAAATAATAGAAAAAGAGAAAAAGAGAAAAAGAGAAAAAAATATATATATATATACGCGCGCGCGCGCGCGCGTGTGTGTGTGTGTGTAGAACAGAGAGTGAGAGTGAGAGAGAGAGAGAGAGAGAGAGAGAGAGAGAGAGAGAGACAATAACTGAAGAAAGATAAATAGAGGGGATGAAATAAAGGGATGATAAAGGTAAAACAGAGAGAAAGAGATAGATAGAGAGAGAGAGAGAGAGAGAGAGAGAGAGAGAGCGAGAGAGAGAGAGAGAAGGAATGAATTAGAAGGAGTAAGAGGTTAGTTGCTAGCGTATAATAAACGCATAACCCGTGTGCACGATCAGACAACGTCGGAATCCAAAGTAATTTTCCGTAACCACGAGGATTCATCACGTGGCTGCTTGAACATCGGTTCTCAAAGAGTAAGTAATTCTAACATAAACGTATAAACGCGTTCCTTGATCGTTCTATGGGATATGGGCTATCCTAATGAATGTTATTAATTAATGTTACTCGTAATTGAATTCGTTCCATAATATTGAATTTCTTTGTTTCAAAGAGTTTCAATGTATTTCGTTCCGTTAAAACGAAACATAAAGAAAAAAAAAAAAACATACAAAAAAAAAGGAAGTAAAAATTATAAATCTTTGCTTCAAACGAATCTCCGATTATTTATATTATTAAAAACATTTACTATCTCTTTTTTTCTTTTTCTTTGTTTTATTTATCAAATTTCTTTACGATCGTCGTAATGAAATCCGTTCTCGTAAAATTAAATTCAAAAGCATTTCAATATATCGTATTTCGTTACGCGTTTAAAAAAAAAAAAAAAGGAAGAGTTTTAAATCTTTATTTTAAATATACAAGAATTTCTTGCGATCGTTGTAACAGAATTCGTATCATAAATTTGAATTTGAAAGTGTTTTTAATATATTGTTTCGTTTATAGAGAGAGATCTTTGCTTGAAATAAATCTCCGATTATTTCTATTATCGAAAACATTTACTTCTTTTTCCTTTTTCATTTTTTTTTTTTTTTTTTTTTTTTTAATCAAAAAAAGTTACGATTATACAATAATCTCTTGCGATCCCGACGTTCGATATGTTTAAACAAATCTTATCGAATTTGTATATTTCTAAACGTGTGATAAAATAACAATAAAAATAAAAATAAAAAAAAAAAACAAATAATAAAGTAGAATAATCACACTCATTGAACTTGTCCTCATTAGATTTATTACAAGCTTCGTCGATGATTTAAGCCCTTTTTCCTTTCATTTTCTTACGCCGTTCTTTATCGTGTCTTTTGAGAAAAATTGCTATGAAATTCTTGAGAATTTCAAGGAAAAACATTGGAATTTTCTTTTGTATACGAATAAAGATGTCCGTCCATTGAACAACTTTCTCTGGTAGTAGACGTAGAAAGGTATTTACGTTGTTGAGGTAATAACGTCGAGCTGCCTCGTACGGGTTACGAGCTGGCCAGTCCAGAAGCTTCTGTTTCAAAATCGCGTTACTCCGTGTTAATACGAAATTCTGGTCTCTCTCTCTCTCTCTCTCTCTCTCTCTCTCTCCATCTATCTATCTATCTATCTATCTTTCTCTTTCTCTCTCTATATATATACATATATATATAAATATATATATACACACACAAATACGTGTGTATATGTATGCGTGTAACTCGCGCGGGCGTGTGTATATGAACGTACAGGACATCGACGTTAAATCTATTTTCGGAACGTAACTTCATTGCACGTCGGTAGAGATAAACGAGGATGAGCGTCGCGATGTCCTGCCTGTCTGTCGTGTGTTTATATCCTGGCAGAACGTGCGGATCGAAACCGCACGAAAATCTCTATATCCTATGTGAATGAAAATAAATGGTAGACGACGGGTGAGAAACATTGTGAAAAATATATATATATATATATATATATATATATATATATATTTATCCAATATTTATCAGAAATTACATATCTTTTCTCCCATTATTCCTTTTCTTAAGTTTCTTCGATTTATACAAAGGTCTCCCATTTTTAACTGTACGACCAAACGTGCGTGTGTGTGTATATATATATATATATATATATGCCATTGATTTTGAAAGTCGGCCAAGTCCATTTTGTAAAAAAAAAAAAAAAAAAATAGTCGAAGGTAATTTTTATTAGAAATTAATATAAAATTCATGTTTTTAATCAATTCACAATAAATATCTTTTAACATCGGTATAAATTTGTTATTAGTAATTTATTTCGATATTTATTGTGAGTTGAAAAGTGAGTCAAGTTCATTGGCGCATAACAAAACCATGATTTTTTTTTTTGACCTAACACGGATAACCGTTATTGCATATTAAATTTACATGAAATAAGAAATTAAAAAAATATAAAATAAGTCAATTACTATTTACCAATACTTTTAAACCCAGTCGAATGCAAACTATTTTAATATCTAGCAATAACATAAAATGGACTTTAACCCACTTTTAAAATCAACGGCTCGTATGTAGGATTCTATAGGTTTTAAAAGAACAAATGTTTTCAAACAAATAAAAGGATCGCTTGATTTCAAGGGGCAGTGGGTGAGTGAAACGAAGTAAATGTAATAATACGTATAGCAGGTATTTCACGGAGGGAGCCGTTTGTCGAGATGCCGAAGTCGGAACGAATTTTTTTCTTTTATTATTTTCTTTTCTTTTCTTTTTTTTTTTTTTTCTTTGCAATGGAAATCGATATTTTAAACCTAGACAAAAGTTGTAGAAAATATCTATACGAATACAGCGAGCATCCACAGAGTTTATCCTTTCAACGATATTTCATCGAGTTATCGTACCTTGAACGTTTAACAAACTGCGTAATACCGATAGTACGATCAATTCACCTGTCAATACCTTGATAATCAATGATTTCATTAATCAATTTTTTTTGTCTTCTGCTTTTCTTTTTTATTTATTTTTTTTTATTTTTTTACCGCGATTTCATGATTTATATGATATTTACGTATATCGTTTAAAACGAGACACCTTGTATATTTTCAGTTGTTAGTCTTCTTTTTTAGATTTATATATAATTATAGATCGATTGTATATTAAGAAATAGTCAATTGGACTAGTTTTGTTAATTAAATATCTATTATTTTTCTTTATTGTATAAATACGACAAAATATTCAAAACAAATCATGAAATATTATATTGTATGTCGATTTTAAAGTATATGATATTTTGAATGTTATTAATTGGGCTACCTGTTTTAATAAATACGTTTTACATTTTACTATTGAAAAGTGATCACACGTTTAAAGAATTAAATTAAATGATTTAAGAAGTATCAAAAATTGCTTTTAATAATAGAAAAAGGAAAATTTGGGAAGTATTAAATAATAATAATAATAATAATAATAATAATAATAATAATAATAATAAAAATAATAATAATAATAATAATAATAATAATAAATCTCGCGATACATTAGAAACGTGTTACTGTCAATCAATTGTGACGCTTTTTACAAAATAAAAGCGATTAATATGAACGATATAAAACGTTCAAAATGCATGTCCTAACAATATGACAGATTTACGTAATTAACACGATTTCATTAAAATGAATTTTTCGATGACAAATTTAACGCTTTCAATTTTCAAAATAATTTAATCTTTTACAACAACACACACACACACACACATCGCATATATATACATACAGACATACTACCAACATAAATCTCTTTGACGATCCACGATCCCTTCGATCATTTTCTTCGCTACGAGCAACTTTCTTATTCATCTTGAAACAACGAAAGGAACATTGAAGCGTACCCACTTGAATAGAACCCATCCTATATAAACGAAAAGTCGAATGAATGGATGAGCTTGTTTGTGTTGGAGACTACACAATGAATATACGTACAACGTAAAACCAATACAGTCGTTAATCCAATGTGCATCTTTTCATTGGCGTCTATGCTTCTCTGTCCTCTCTCTCTCTCTCTCTTTCTCTCTCTCCCTTTCTCACTCTCTCTCACCCACTCATTCTCTCTCTCTCTCTCTCTCTCTCTCTCTCTCTCTCTCTCTCTGTCTCTTTTGTCGACGACTATCTACCGGCAGTTCGCCATTGTTTCATGCCGACAACGATTAATTTCCTTACGACAAAACGGCTAGCCGATAATTCAAGTCTCTTGTTTGTATATATATACATACATATCGTACATACACATATATATATAATACTATGTACGTATATATATATATATATATATATATATATATATATATATATATAAAGTGAGCCATTTCAGTGGGAACATCTTCATATCTTCTTATCTATTTTATCAATAATTGATAAGTAATATTAATAATAATTGCATGCATATTATGTCAAATATATAATTATTCTCCATGGGTAAAGCAAATTCGTCATGCAAATAATAAGAAAGGAAAATAATAATAAAATATAATATTAATAAGATTAATTAGAATATAATATAATTATTATTAATATATATATATATGATATAGAAAAAAAAGCGAAAAAAAAGAGCAAGAAAACGAAAAAGAAACATGTAGATATCATTTGTATAATTTCATTTGATAATAATAATTATAATTAATATTTGGTCTAACGATATTTATATCGGATCGAATAAAGTTGAAAATTAACGTATCACTAAGTATAGAGATAGAGTCGTTGTTTAACATAGTAGAAGTTCCCTTTAAAAGTTATATTCGAAGGAAGAAGCGTGACTTGTGATTCGCTTAACGACGAGAGATTGTGACTATTTGAAAGTCGAAGCCGTGACTCGTTCGTTTGTATTTCCTCTCTGTTGCAAAGAGTTAGGAGCCACGATTCGAATTTGTTTCTAAATTAGTTTCCTTCCTTCTGATTTATCTCAGAGAATTCTGAGAGTTTCTTCGGATGAGACGTGTTAGCATCCCAATCCATTAAGAATATTGTAATATTCTAATAAACTACGAGACTCTCTCTCTCTCTCTCTCTCTCTCTCTTATTTTATATATGTATATATACATACATATAAATATATATATATATAAACAGTAAATTATATATATTAATTATGTATAATAATAATATATATAATAATACCTTATACAAAAAATGTATAATATATTATTCTTATTAAAATCTATATAGATATAATATATAATATATATAATTAAAATATGTAGAGGGAGAGAGAGAGTGAGAGAGAGTGAGAGGAAGAGAAAAAATTAAAAGGAAAGTAGGCTAAAAAAAACGAAAATGTATTAAAGATATGTTTATCATATTATTTATACGATTTATATGTCATTTATTAAATAATTAAAACAATATATAAATTTATAAATATTACGTTGTTATTATGTTTTAAAAGTGTGTTTCATAACCCCGATAAGAAAACAATCAAATTTTCAATGCAAAAGCATATATATACATTAATATATGGAAGTTATATAAAAACTAAAAAATTAACATGTTTTATAATATATCAATAATAGTTTATATGTATATAGTGCGATCATTACAATAACAGTAAAAAACTTGTATATAATTTAATAGAAAGTAGATCGTTAATAAAAGTTCCTTAGAAATGAAATTACAAACGATAAAAATTATCTAAATTATTTTCTTTAGAACAACCCCGTATATGACGTTTAATTACGTAATAAAACATCAAAGGAAAAGTTTTTCGTGAGAGAAAAAAGTATATATAAAAACAGTGAAGAGTGGGGAAGAGGGCAAACGATAATTTATATTTTCTTTACATCGACCAAAAAGAGAAAAATACTTTTTAGAGATAAGATAACATAAGAGAATAATAAAAGAAAGAAACATTTTCTCGAGCCCTATATGAAAAGATACATATACCTAAGGTCGAAGTTGACCTTGAAAAATACAGGACACGAAAACATAATCTCTATTTTCCACATAGTGAATATCATACATATTTCTATAAGATATATTTCTATAATAATGTGAATGATATAATGATAGTTAAAAAAAATTGTTTATAATAAATTACTTATAACAATTTGTTAAATGTGTATTAGTAAAAAAAATATATATATACATATGTATATATGTATGCATTGATCATATAACTTCAATTCATAAAAATTTATTTATAGAAATTATTTATAACAAATTGTTATTAATAATTGTTATTAACAATTTATTAAACGTATATAAAACAGTATATACATACAGATAAATAGATTGTTTAATGCTAATTGAAAACAAAAATTGTTTATAAAAATTGTTTATAACAAATTATTATTAACTATTACTATTAACAATTTGTTGAACATGATTGGTTATATAAATATATATATATATATATATATACCTTGAATATGTGTTGAAATACATATATATAAATTAATAAGAAAGGATTTCAGTATATAAGTAATCATTTATAAAAAAATTATAAACCATAAAAATTATTAATAACAAAAAGGTGAGTGTATAAAAATACGTAGATATACACAGACACGTACATACATACATACATATATGTATACACACATACGCGCGCGCGTTAAGTTTACAGCGTTAAAGAATCGATTGTAAAAATCATGTATAATAAATTGTTCATAACAATTATTTAAATAATTGTTAATAATACTGATAATAATAATAATAATAATAATAATAATAATAATAATAATATTAATAATAAGAGAATGATTTACCCTTTAAAATTTTTTCTATTTGAATATTTCATCATTTATAGCATCGGACATAATAAAATTGACAGATATTTACAGTGACCCATTGTTAGGATAATTCAATTCGTGGCGTAGTAACTTACATAAGTTCTTGGAATTCACACAATCAGTTGTTCGACGTGAATAGTTTTTTTATTGTTTACTACGATTCGTACTCACGTCATTACGATTCCTCACGTGATCATTCATTGAATCATGAATGGAGAAAATCAAATGACCATATATTTGTAACGAAAAGTCGTAAAGATTTGAAAGAAAGACCATTTTAAACGGGAAAGCAATCTCCTTTTATCTACGTCGTTAAAAACTATCGATGTAATAGAATCGATTTCGTTGATATGACATCATATATGTATTTGATGAATTTTCGATGAACGACAATTATTCTCACTTTTCCAATAAAACTCTTTCTTATTACACGTACATATGTACGTTTGTATAAGGTATATCAATTTTGCAATATTTCATAAATAAATTATTTACGATAAAATTTATTAATATATAATATAGACGTGTACAATAAGCGTATTAATTCGTTTAAATACAATGAAAATGAGAATAATAAGAATGAGCAATATTATCGAATAATAATCGTTACGAAATATCGTAACGAAACGCAACGTTGTCATAGTTCAAAGATTGAATCGAACAATTTTTATTCCTATAGGAAATTTTTTTTATCGATTATCATACAATATAATTAATTATATATATTAAGTGCGATATGGACGGATTTTTAAAAACGACAAAAAGAAAGAAAGAAAGAAAGAAGAGGAGGAGGAAAGAAAAAATCGAACACGTTGAGTATATTAATATATAAAAAAGGAAGAGGATGAAAAAAAATGAAATAAAGAAGAAAAATCTTTTTATATTCGACGTAACGTACAATTTGTTGAAACTCTCGATTCCTCGTTTCGCACGAATTAGCTGTCCCCGGAGCAACCAGAACGAGAACACGTTCACTTAACCATACAGAAAAGTCGCACATGGCAGAAGGACGCGCGAATTTTTCGTTACCGATTTAACTTGTGCGTGCACGGCCGACCGTGAATTCTCACTCGTTTACATGCGTACATTACGTCCGCTCATTTTATTTTTATTTATATCGTTATACATGTACATACGTATCTACGGAAACATATCATTTTATAAATGTTTACTTACATACATACATACATATATATATATATGTGTGTGTGTGTGTATAATATATATGTATTTACGAGGTATGCTAGAAAAGTAATGAGATTGTCGTTAGAAAATTGTTTATTGCCACGGAGTATACGTATACCATTTACGAAGATAATGTTTATATAATCTAAATAATCTCACTCACAGTTAACTGTAAACTTCTAAATTCTACCAGCTGGCTGTTGGTTTAAAACAGTTTTGCATAGCTAGATATGTACATACGTTTACCAACGTCGCTTTACAAAAATGGAAAAGGAAACCGGAATTGAATATATTGAATATGCGATTAAAATATCCTGCGATTAAAAATTCAACGATGAAAATTAGGATGCAAAATTAGAAGAAAATAAATACGCCCTCATAGCGCGGATCGATTATTGAGAAGAGAAGTAATGCCTTCGAATAGTATAAAACATTTACAAAAATTATAGAATGTGTGAAATACAATCGACATATAATAAGAAAAAAAGAAAAAAAAAATATAGACAGTGTTCATCAGAATATTTTATATTTTTAAAATCGAAGTTTAATTCATTAAGAATAATCGATATTACAAGAGAAAAGTCACATATAGAGTCTGTATATGTAATTATTTGTATATAATATATATATATATATTTTTGTATCTTTGTGTTGGTAAATATACACTTCTTAATATGTGCACATATGTATAAGAATATATGTGTAATATAACTAACCCGTATATGTGTGTGTGTTTGTGTAAGTGAAAATGTATCAATACGCATGATAGTACGTGCGTATATGTCCTACTAAATGTATTTGTAAGTGTACCTCAACGAATGTCTATATTTATATGCGTATTAATACATATATATATATATATATATATATATATATATATATATATATATGTATATGCACGAACAAATATCAATGTATTCATAGATTTGTATGTACGTGGTACTATATGGATACGTCTGTTCGAATTCGTTTAAATGTGTATCTGAATTTGTTCTCTCTCCGTCTCCGTCTGTTTAATCGTAAAAACTCATCCTTTTTTTGTTTCTTTTTTTCAACTTTTTTTCTCTCTTTTTTTTTCTGTGAAACATTTTTGAAAAGGCTTTTATACCGGTCCCAGCTATTCGGGACGAGCGACCGCAACCACCAGTTTCGTTCGAACGAACATTTCGTAACGCCCGTTACACGCCTTCCAACCCTCCCTTCCGACCCCCTCAACGATCCCATTGACACGTTATAACTCGGACATTTGTAAAATTTTCTCTCTATGGATTGAAATTCCTATACTCGAGCAGTCACTCCTTTTTTTCTCCCCGCTGTCGATTCTGACGAATTGATCGTTAAGGGCGATCTGAGATATCTCCGAAAAAAAATTTTTTTTTCTTTCTCTTTTTTCTTTTTTTTTTTACAATTATCGATTAGTTTTGTTTCTATTTTGTCAGATTCTCGTTTATAGATTTTATTTTATTTATTCAATAATCTCGATCAATCTTGTTTTGCTATCGATCAATTGTTCGTTATTAATTAATTTCGATTAAATCGAAGGATTGACATTGCATATCTCTATAACTATTATCTAAATAGTAATTATTGAAGTTCATAAAAATCAAAAGAATAGAAAAGTTCTATTTTCATAACTTGTACCGTGTAATATAAATAATACTCTCAATACACGAATCGAATGTGCTTCATCGATTAATTTCGATTTACATATCCTACAAGATCTTAATTGTAAATCTATATGTAAATAACAATTATTAAAATTTTTTTTTTTTTTCACGAAAGCTCATTTCATAACACGAACAGTTTAATAATCAATACTCTCAATACGAATCGATTACTCCGCGCATCGAATGATTCCGATTTACATATTTACAAAATCTTAATTGTAAATTTCCATTTACACAATCTTTTTCAAACTCGATCGTATGAATTTGTATGTAACAAAAAATAAAAGAGAAAAACAGAAAAAATAGAAAATATAAAAAAAAATGAGAGAAAAAAAAACCTATAAATCTGAATCATGAGTGTATATTTAAACGATTGTTAAATCGATTTTCCTTGAAAAATAAATAAATATTACAGAATAAAGAGGAATAAAATTCAATTTTTTTTTTTTTCGTTTTTCTTTTTCTCCTCTTTTATAGCAAACACAAAAAATTATACAGCCCATTCTCGTATAATTCTCGGGATACTTTTAACTCAAACATACGAGCCGAATAAATTTGAAAATCTATTACGATTTGCATAATAGAGAGAGAAAGAGAGAGAGGGAGAGAGAGGGAGAGAGGGAGAGAGTAGAATGAGAACGTTAACGCAACTACGATTAATTCTAATTAAGGTCGGGGATATGCGTTGGTAGCATTAAAGAAAATAAAACTGGCCATAAAACAAAATTACTTCGAAATACAATGTAAATAAGTCGCATTAACATACATCAACGCAAATACGATACTCCATAAAATATATATGTATATATACTATACATACAGTGTATTCCATTTAGTAACTTGAATGTCTACCATAAATATTTTCATTGTTTTTAACGATACTAAAAAAATGTAAAAAAATAAAAAAATAAATGAAAAAAAAGCAACAAAGAAATGTTTGAAAACAAACAATAATAATATAAAATGAGGTAGAAATATACTAACCATATAACAAACATATTTATTTAGATCGTTTGTGTCAATCTCTTTTTTTTTTTTTGTTTTGTTTTATTAGAACTAAATATTTCCGTTTACGTATCACTGTTGTCAGTTTTACGAATTTGTTCAATTATTTGAACATTATGTGAACATTTTTTAAATCGTTTAATCGCTGAATAAACAACCACCAAAAATTGTTATTATTTATATGAATAAAATATAAAAACGAAAAGTTATTTAAGAAATGTTCAGAATTTAAATAAGACACCCGGTATACATTGATCTATCCAAACTTGCATTGAAAATCTAATTAATTATTCGAAAAATAAATTCGATCAATAAAGCGTTAATGCTCGACCTAAGAGGAAGAATATATTAGAGAAAACGTAGCTTTTATAATCTTCCTCGTCATTTTTCAACACCCTCCTGACGTTATCCTAATTCTTGCAAAGAACCTAATCGCTCGGTATAATGGGAGAAAAATTAATCCAAGAGTTTGAGATATTAATATTGAAGAATGAAATTATTTTCCTTTAACGATTTACTTCTTTAAGATATTCTTGTTTATCTATTTATTTATTTATTTATTTATTTATTTATTTTTCTTTAATTTTTTAATTTATCCATCAAAAATTTGACACACGAAAAATATTTACGTTTGTTCGTTACGAATCAATATTATTTAATTAATGACGTAGATTAATATAATATAGATCAATGATAAATAATGTATATATATATATATATATTACTTTTTTGTTATTAAATAACGTATAACAATAAAATTCTCGCGAATTTGTATTAAATGATGTAACAGTTACGGTCAGATAATATCAAAAGTATGTCGATCGGTTTCGGTCCTAAAACTAGCAACCTTTGATAACGAACTCCAACCTCCACCCCTTTTATTCCTTATCATCCCTTTCTTAGTCTATACTTACTTATTACCGGATAGACGTCGTTCTCGTCTAATTGTAAGAGGAAACTAATGAAGATGATCAAATGTACTGATTGCGATACGATTTTCGGATCTGATAAGAGTTAATGAAATGTTCTTATTCTCTTTTTTAATCTTATCATCTCCTTTTCTGGAAGAAGACGAAGAAGAAGAAGAAGAAAAAGGAAAAAAAGAAGGAAGAAAGAAGGAAAGAAACAACTGAGGTAATAATAAGGTTTAATAAAAGATCTAATAAATAGATAAATAGAATATACGTTGAGCATCCCCAAATAACATTCGGACCACCTTGGCTCTTGGCCAACCGCTGTGCGTTAAACGTTACTGAAATCGAGTTTGTCCATCCATTGGTGTTCTTTTCACGTTTCATTCATTTTCTTTCTATTTTCATTTTTCCTTTTAATTTCGTTTTCCTTCTTCAATTAATTTACGGTAACATCTAACGTATATGTAACATGTCTATTTATTGTTCCATTCCTTTTTTGCTTAACGTGAATCACCTATTTTTACATTGAACCGATTAATAAGTAATATCGGAAGTTTTAAGCGAAAGTATTATCAAGATTCTGTTTATTTAGAGATAAAATATCAACGAGTGTTCGGACAAACAAGGGAATATTTTACAGTGTTATTTATTTAGATATTAATTTGTGAAATATTAAACTTAAAATGTTTTTACGATTAAAATAATATCAAGATATAAAATTTATTCTTCTTTAAAGATATATATATATATATATATATATTTTTTTTTTCTTTATTTAGATATAGGCTCGTTGAAGCACTCCTGCGCAATCTCAGCTGTCTATACTTTCTCCTGAGGGTACGTTGACGCACATGTGAACAACATCAGCTATTTACGGTTTTTTTTTTTTTCCTAAGAGCTATATATCACTATTGGACATATTTGTCCTTGGGAACTCGTTGGTTAATCGCTAAGAAAATGCATAGATAAAAAACACATTGCCATCTTTGTTCGAGGTTAGGCATTTTTAGTCAAGTAGGCAATAAATAGACAGAGGCAATAAATAAACAGTGAAAGTATATGCCTAGTCGCGACGAGCCAAGGGTTTGTCTGACGCCTACCCTTCGAATATCAATGGGACATTCATGGGTCAAGACCCACGGGTCACCAGAACAAAGGACCACATATGAGATTGGTTAAATATTTCGTACTAACTATCCTAACAAACTCTCGACCAATAAGAATATCGCTTACCCTTTCCAGGTAGTTTTTACTTAAACCCCACCCTTTTTCATTTCCCTTTCCTAAGGCATTAATGCCTTCGTGTATAGTTGTAGAGAAATTAGTCAGTCAGTCGCATCCAAGCATTCGCACTCGTCACTAGTACAACCGAGTCTTACCAATATCATTGGTTATACCTAAAACGAAGATATCTAGCACAATTTAAATCGTTAGTACACAAGAACGCATCAATAATTGTATCACGCGTTAACAAATATATTGTGATTATTACCGTGATTAACCGGCATCTACTCTTCACGAGTTCCACGGGATCTTTCAAAAAGATTGCGCGTTATCCGATTAATTTTCGCGGCGAATGGTATTTCGCTGAGGGGCTTCAACAGTATCCTAGTCTTGTAACGCCGCCCTTATTCACCGCGACAAGTGGGTCTATAACTCCGACGATTAGGAAGAGACGGAGAACGATTCTCCGTGCGAATTGACCACCATTGTTGACCCGGTGCTAGCAACGCAACTAAACGCGCCTTCGTGGTTGCGCCCTTAACGACGCAACATAATTTATGGTCCTTCGAGCCGGATTCTGCCAACATTGATCCTGTTAACAGTCCAAGGAAGAAGCCAAATCATCACGAAAGGGAACGAAACAGACGAAGTACGAGGCAGCGTATCATCAGAGAATCAACGAACCGTCGGAAGTCACAGCAGCAACTAAGCCTCCAGCCGTTCGACTCATCAGCCTGATATCACTACACACCTTTCAAGTAAGGTCGTTTATTTCTTGAGCTTCATATCCTTCCTTATCCACTTTCACTATGGAAGATTCTACCGCAGAAATTTTAAGCGACCTGAAGATTAACAGGCAAACCTTCAATGATCAATTAACGCATTATAAAAATACGATTAAAACTTGTCGAGAAAATGGAGACATAAAAAACTTGATATCAAAGATTGAACACATGAAGAAAGTCTTCGCTAATTTTAATGACATTGAACATACGTTGTTATGTTCTCTCCCAGATGCGGATAAGTACATGGAGGAAAAGCTTGATATCGAAGACGATTACATAAACACACTAGCGATCGCGCACAGTTTAGTACAGAAAGCGAAGACTCAATCGCCTACTCTCGTTCGATCGATAACGAAATCGAGAACGCGAGCGGCGCGTTCTAATCAAAACGCGAATCAAACGATAAATCTACCGTCAATCCCACTGCCCACCTTCAACGGTCGACACATAGAATGGCTCAGTTTCGCGAGTCAATTTAAATCTCGTATTCACGACAATCGCTACCTGGACGACTTTGAACGATTAAATTACTTAAAATCGTGCCTACAAGGCGAACCCGCGTCAATGATCGCATTCTTACCTGTTTGCGCGTCCAATTATGCTGTAGCCTGGTCCATTTTAGAAGAATACTACAATATACCAAGTCTAATAGTGGAACAGCATTTAAGGGCGATTCACGAATTGAAAAAAATGAAAAGAGCCTCATACACAGATATGCTTCAGTTCTTGAATATTGCCGAAAAGCACTCTAAGGCGCTCGATGAAATCGATCAACAACCGTTGGCCGATACGATAATCATTTATATCCTAGCCTCGCGTCTCGACAAAGAAACATATACAAAGTGGTGTGAGGATCCACGATCGAAAGGATTTCCCACTCGCGATCAATTTTTCAGTTTTCTCCGTGAGAGACGAAATATACTCAAGTATATGTCCTTAAGCGCTTCACGAGTTATGGCGCATACACAGGGTAACACGGCTACGAAAAATAATTCAACGCGTTGTCGATCGAGCTATAGGAATCGCGTGGACGAATGCCACTCGCGAGCACGGCCGCGAGAAGCTTTCTCAACGACCGCGAACATACTTTGCACCATTTGTGGGGCGAAACATTACGCATATAAATGCATTAAGTTGATCGAAGCAACGATCGAGCAACGTCGCGAGATCGTCCGAAGGGCGAAACTTTGCCAGAATTGTCTCCGCGCGAATCACGACGCGAGCGAATGCAAGTCCGTGACTTGTAAACGATGCAATCTCCTACATCATACTTTACTTCATAACGAGACCGCACCATCGGCTCCAGTACTATCAAATATCACTACGTCCTTCTTCGCTACGACACAGCGCTATGGTCTCTTACCTACGGCCGTAGTTCAACTTCAGAACGGTAATCGTACCAGCGATTGTCGAGTTTTGATAAGCAATGGATCTGAGCCACATCTCATATCCGAAAGTATGGCGAACACATTGAATCTTCGGTGGAAGCACGTCAACGTTTCAGTCCGCGGATTGCACAATACCAAAGTGATTCGATATTCCGTGAAATTGCGTCTACGATCTTTGAGGACCGAGTTCTCGGAAGAAATAGAATTTTTTGTATTACCAAATATGCATCAAATCACACCAGCGCGAAACGTGGACCGTAGTAAATTAGCGATCCCGTCGGTGATCGAGTTGGCGGATCCCCAATTCGACAAATCTGCTCCTATCGACGCCATCATTGGCATTCAACTAGGTCACAAGCTATCGTGTTCGGACAGAATTTCCCTCCTTGATGACTCAATCTCATTATTAAAAACTAAACTCGGGTGGGTAGTTTCAGGCGATATGAGCAATGCCGTAATCAAAGCCTCGCGTCGCGTTCGATCATTCGACTGATACGTAACGATCGCCAAACACAAAGTCTTGGAGATCGAATTTCTTTCCGCCAAGTAAAACAAGGACTCAAAAGATAAAAATCAATTCAAACGAAAAACAAGCTGCGTTGAGACAAGACAACCCATGGTCGACCCTTTCGCTGAACGGTTACATCAAATGAAGGTTACATACGGATGTAATCGTCTAGGACACTACACTTCGTGGTGGTCAATGAAAGGATTCCGTTAAAGCTTATAAGCGTCATTTCGTGCGTGTGTGGGTGAAACACATCAACGCCTACGATGCAGCGCACATGTACGCCCAGAGGCAATCCTTAACGTGTGCACCTTCTCCCTCTGATCTCGACCATTCCTAACACTTCGCCTTACTCACTCCTACTCATTTTCTCGAACGGAAGCTCAATAATAAACGCACTTGAAGCCGTTTGAACACAGATGCCAACATCAGGATCATCTCTGCATGTCAATGAGATCAAAAATTAAAACGAGATTTGATAGCATTAGAGCAAGGAATATATCTATACGAATCAGCAGTAAGGAGGAGATGGCATCAGGGTAGAGCAGAGAACTTCCAGATCGACACGTTCTCGTGTATGTCAAAAGAGACGACATGCCTATGATGTCTAGGATGGACGCTAGACAACGTCATCATGACCCATCCTGACGAGGACGGCATCGTTTACGTAACAACGTTCCGAACGGCTACGGAAACGTACGAGCCAGATGGTACGAGGACCCTTTGCAACGCTGACAACCACATCAGATTAGGCGCAGTTCTACGCAACTATTAATAAAAAATATAAATTTTTATATTGTATATAAATATTTTATTTCTTGCTTGATTAATTCATGTAACGTAGCAATATAATTATTTGATTGAAGTTCAACAAGCACTAGCTTATAAGTCATTCATGCTATAGACATAAAGCATTCGTACACACGTACATTATAACATTAGAATCGACGACTCACATCGTGCAAATATAACATTAATCAATAATTTCGACTGTCAAAACACTACATCTTAGCGAATCTCCAACGAATACCATTATTCTCCTTTGTTTCGAATGCGACCGTTCAAGCGAAGTCGGAATATTGACGTACACTTATGCAATCTCAGATATTTACAGTATATTCTCCTAAGGGTACGTTGGCATACGTGCGCAATCTCAAGTACCCACAATACTTTCTCCTAAGGGCTACATATCTATATTGGGTATATCTGTCCCTGGAAATTCCTTGGATAATCACAAAAGAAAACGCATAAATAAAAAACCAACCATTATGCTTTTGTTCGAGCATAGCTTAAGCATCGTTAATAAAGTACCTTGTTTTCAATAATGTGCCGAGTCCGGGCACCTACACTTCAAATATCAATTTATGGGTCCCTACGGTCACCACGACGAAAGACCATAAATGAGAATGGTTTAAATATTTCGAAAGAACTAGCCTAACACGCCCACGACCAATAAAGATATTGTTTTCAACATTTTCAATAAAAAAATATAATAAAAACTATTGTTATTTATTCGAATATTAATTATTACAAATTTCAGCATATATTTCTCGGTCAGTTGAATATATATATATATATATATATATATATATATATATATTTATTTATTTATTTAGAAATAAAAAAAGCAGAATAAAAAGATTGAACAATTGAATGAACGTTTACTAGTCGATTAATGTATGAGGCAACAAACGATAAGAGGTCAAGTAAAGTGAGCATAAATCTTGACTATTCTTTTCGTTCTATCGCCGTAGAGGTAGAGAAACGATTTTTCAACTCGACTCTATCTGCCTGATCTCCTGACCGTAATTAATTATGCAGCGACGCGTTGGTCAAGTACTTTTTATGTCCCTTCACGATATCGTTCTACTCACAAACTAATCTTAAAAGTGTAATGCAAGGTGGTATTATTGATAATTATTTTGTTAATTGCAATATTTCGTATTATATTATAGTATATTTGTTAATTCAAAAAAATAAATACATAAATAAATAAATAAATGAATAAAAAATAAAAAAGAAAGACAATATTAAATTGTTCAAAGTGAACAAAGTATACATGAAAAATGTATCAAAATTTTATCCAATCATCTGATTTTTACAATTAGATCTAATTAGAATAGAGATACTAGAACTTGTTTAAATATGTACTAAAATGTCCTTGACATCATTAAAATGATATTTATATAACAAAATATATATTGCATTTTTATAATTGTATCGTTTCTAATTTAAGAACAATAATAAAAAGAATATATATATATATATATATATATATATATATATATATAAACTTGTGATTAACTGTCAACAGTATTTTTTATTGTAATAAACGTACACGCAATACTTACACATCTATTCTATCTCTTTCTACATAGGTGTTCGCTTATATATATATATATATATATATATATATATATATATATATATATATAAAGACAATTTTTGATATTTAACAAAATCAGCTCTCAAACTACTTCGGCCAATAGGGTAATCGAGAGCGTATAAACGAACGGAAGCAATTGTTGCGTTTAATTGCCAATTAACGTTCGATCGTTGAGAATGTTTAACGTTAAGTAGAAAGCAACCGTTTTGACTATCTGCTACATAGCCAGAAGGTATTCAAGCAATTTGCTTCTATCGGATTACGCTGTAAGAGCTTCTTATTTAACGACTGAAACGTTATTTGATTGTAAAGCGTTCGTCTTTGTATTAGGTGCTACCGAAACGCTCGCTATAATATTCGATTCGTTTAATAATGAAACAAATAATACGAATAAAGATCTTCGATCGATTTATATTTCTAATCTAATAACGAAGATGACAAAAATTACGTATTATACGATAATTTAAATAGTTACGTCGATTTTAATAATCGTCATTCCTATGATTAGTATGCGCTATGATTACGTATTAAATTAACAGACGATTAGATTTACGATTGAAAAATGCATTTCGATGTGTATCATTTAAAAACACCTAAAACAAATTCGCAGAAATTCGCATACGATTATATATATATTTTATACGATTTATCATTTATACGATTAGGGAACTTACACGATACAAATCATTACGTAAGATCAGATCGTAAATCGTAAATTATCGATATATAACGCGTTAATTAAATTATCGTATTAATTATTTAATACGAATTAACGATACTAATCGTTCGATTACAATATATACATACATACATACATATATATATATATATATATATATATATATATATATATATCACGTAGAAACTTTGTCATAAATTATTACAAACAACGATAATACGACATATTTATTATAATCAATTAAATGAATTTCAACGTTTATACGTTGTTTCAATGTCGAAGATTTAATAAGACATATATTAAAATCGAACGATATTTCGTCGATTGAAATATCGACGTTATAAATGACAGTAAATTAAACGAATTCAAACAATAATTCTATCATTTCTAATTATTATTTTCTTTTTGTTTTCCTTTTATTTGCAATTTTTCAATCATTAAACTTTTCTCCATTGACCGTTTAAAAGGCAACGCTTTAGAATACGAAATAACGATAGATAAAATTTTAATCGTAGTTTTCCAATTATAATAACAAACTGTTTGTTTCTATGACACTTTAATTGTAAGACATCGATGTGCGACTACGAAAGTATCGACGGAAAAAACAAAGAGAAAGGAACAGGAAGAAAAGAGAGAAAATGATAGAGGCAACGGGGCGGGGGGAGAGGGAAACAGAGAAACGAAGAGAAGGAGAGAAAGAAAGAGACAGAGAGAGAGAGAGAGAGAGAGACAGAGACAGAGAGAAATAGAGGTTAATTATGATGGGGACTTTGAGAATCGCGGAGGCGAACTCAAACGCGGATAATATTCTATATTTGGAAAAGCACTGGTTCGGAAGGTAATTCGGTAATGCGTTTAATCGCACATGCAAGGGTCGTTCATTCATTAAGATTTTGTCTATGCTCGGCGAACACCTATTCGATTTAAACTCGACAGAATGAATGAGATAAAGAGTGGGTAGGGGGAGGGGGATGGCGGGTGGGAGGGTGGTAGAGAAAGAGAGGGGGGAGGGGGAATTGATAACGCGAGTATAGTTGTTCCGGCCGATTAAAGCGAATTATCTCGACGAATTTCAAGAGTAGTTAGTTATGGAGAGAAGGAAAAGAAAAAAGATGAAAAGATGCAAAGAAATAATTTTTGATAACATTGAAACTAATAGTGTTGACGTCTTGAAGGTAAAAAAAATTTGTCGAACACGGTATAATTTCGATTGAATGAGAAATTGATATGTAGAAAATATGTTTATAGACATTTGATTGATTTATAATTGTAATTACATTTATATACATATATATATATATATATATATATATATATATATATATATATAAAATACTGTAGAAAATAGACTAATATAATTGTATTATCTAAAAATTATTATTATATATTATATAGAATTATAAAAAAGAGAGAGAGGGGGGGGAGAGAGAGAGAATTGAAGACTATGTATTGAAGACTATAATTAGAGAAAGTTAGTAAAAAATTATTTATTGATAACAATGATTAGAATTTCCTAAAATTGTTTCGTACGGAAGTATTACTTATAAAAATATTGATAATATAGAGTATTCTATATACATACGCGTATGTATACATATTTATCTTTCATTTCTTTCTTTCTTAATTCATTAGTTTTATTCTAATATTAAAAGAAAAGAAAAATTAACTAAGAAAAAATAATAAATAAACATATTTAAAAATTATTTGACTATTAATTATTTCTTATGATTAGCTCGTAAACGTTGACAATATTACGAGAGAATATTAATTATCAATATGTCAAAAATTTCATTTTTCCTCTTATCAATCTTTCTTACTTTTCCTTCATTATTTAAACAACAAAATTTTTCTCCACATTGGAAAATCGAATATAGTTACGATCTCTAGATGATTTCGAAAAGATGAAAAAATAAAAGAAGAAGAAGAAAAAACAGAAGTAGGAGAAAGAAGTAACATCAACGGAAAAAATTCAAAAGAAAAATCTATAGCGACCAAAGAACAATTTAAGTATTCGTCTTATGCGCATACAAATACACACACATATATTTGTAGACGAAGAGGTTGAAACGAAGGAAGGGCAAGTAAAAGGGCGCGGTTGAAAGTTCGCGAGGCGACTTGCACCTAAGCTAAAGTTTAAACTAAAGAAGAATGACACGCTCCTGTGGAACATGGCGAACAATAAGACAATGCCTGAGAACAAGTGTACAATGGAGAAAGCTGTGGCGTTGTTTCGCCAAGTAATATAGGACGTTGGTCTTAAGATATAGCTAAGTCTCTCTTTATGTATTAGTACACACACATACGTATATACATTCATACATACATACTTACATACATAAATATATACATATGAGTATGTATGTATATATATTTATGTATGTATGTATATATATTTATGTATATATGTATGTATATATACAGACATATTCTATATACGTAGAACAAAATGAATTATTTAAATCGATATAAATGTTAATATAATTATTAAAATTATCAATATATATAGAATAATAAGGTATATAATGTTATCTATTTATTTATAATAATATGTTCATGTGTCTTCACATACCTTTATATATATATATATATATATATATATATATATATATATGTCTCCAATTTAAATAAAGCTACATGAATATATTTATTAAAATTATTAATGATACCTGTAAGAATTGAAATTTGAAGTCTATTAAGTGATACTAAATATCATAAATATGAAATTTATACGTAAAGTATTAATTTCCTATAGAATAACTATAGTAATAATAAAAAAAATAGATTTAGCGATTATAGATAAATTATAAAACAAATAATATAGTATAAGTAATAATAAAAATAATAACAATAATAATAAAAAAAAAATAATAATAATAATAATAATAATAATAATAATAATGACATTGCATATAGATTATTTTTAAGAATTAAAATTAACGAACTAATAATGATATATAAATTTTTCTTCTTCATACGAATTATTATTAACAAAAAAAAAAACGAATCACGTATATATAAATTATATTTTAAATACCACAAATTAATCTCTCCTCTCTCTCTCTCTCTCTCTCTCTCTCTCTCTCACACACACACACACACACATACACTCTCTCTCACTGTCAATAACATTAAATCACTATTAACGGTTATCTAATAAATAACATCAAATCACAATAATAATATTCTAAAAATGTTATTAAAGATCACGTACGCATACCTATTATTACAAAGAAAATACAAAATGGGACACCCTTTATATAGAGGATGAATGCTTTGGATTGGAAGGGAGTAGAGCAAAAGGGTGTTCAAAGGCGCCTAGAAGATAGATTTTCGCATAACGTCCGAAGAGCACACCTTCATCCATCTCTTTCTCTCCCTTTCTCTATCTATATATTCATGTATCCTTCTCACTTTCTCTCTCTCTCTCTCTCTCTCTCTCTCTCTCTCTCTCTCTCTCTCTCTCTCTCTCTCCTTCTCTCTTTCTCTTTCTCTCTCTCACTATCTATTTATCTACCTACCTATATATCTTTCTTTCTTTCTCTCTCTCTCATTTCATTGGTCAGTAGATATTTCGAACGTAAGCACTTCTCCTTCTCCCTCTCTCTGTCCATGGATCTGTCTTTCTCCGTCTCTCTCTCGCTCTCTCTCTCTCTCTCTCACACACACACACACATACTATCTATTACTCTGTCTTTCCCTGTCTCTCTCTCTCTCTCTCTCTCTCTCTCTCTCTCTCTCTCTCTCCTTCAACCCGTTTCAGCCAAGATCCTTTTCCTTTGATCGAACAGGCAAGGCTTTCGTTGGCTCCACCAATTACGACGTTCCAGAGCAATAAGCTGACCACCGCCACTCGACTCGGTTTCCGTTCTCTCTGCTTTGATTTCGATGTGAACGCGACGCGAAGCCATACGTCTCGCGATTGATTCGGACGTAAAATTTATTAGGAAATTTCACTTTGATAGTATAACTGCATAACCGTTCACGTGAAAATCCAATTCATATCATTCTCTACGGATAAATTTTAATTTTAGTCCGAACGAAGAAAATAATGTTCCGGGGGGTAGGAAGATTAATTAGGTTTGTTTGCGTTCCTTCGTTCGTTCTTCCTTTCATTTTTATTTTTCGAAAAATAATTATTTGATGTATCCGTGGAGTAATTATTATTATTATTATTATTATTATTATTATTATTATTATTATTATTATTATTATTAATATTATTATTTTTTTCGAACAATTTGCATTAAAAAGCCATTACGATTATTTCTTCATGAAAATTTCATTATAAGTCGGCATCGAAAGAAAAGACGAAAAAAATACACAAATAATACGAATAAATAAATCGACGACTTCAAATTCATATAAAATTGACAAAATGATCGTGCACGGTGAACGGTAATTAATTAAAATCAATCAGTTCAGTTTAACAACAAATTCCAATTATATAGTTATCGTCGAATGACAAAAACAATAAAGGAAATTATAAAGAAGACAAAAATCAAAGATGGAGGAAAAAGAAAAAGGGAAAACAATGCCGAGAGTAGTTCTGAATGTAAAGTGAAAAATTAACAAAACCGAGGGTACCTGACTTTAAATC
Source organism: Dolichovespula sylvestris (assembly GCA_918808275.2). Taxonomy (NCBI): domain Eukaryota; kingdom Metazoa; phylum Arthropoda; class Insecta; order Hymenoptera; family Vespidae; genus Dolichovespula; species Dolichovespula sylvestris. Next base: position 3,546,238 of record OU964973.1, read on the forward strand.
CTCTTTACGGAAGAAGGGTCGTGAAAGAGGGGGAGAGGGGGAGAGAGAGAGAGAGAGAGAGAGAGAGAGAGAAAGAAAGGGAACCTTCCACCATAGCGAGCAATAACTCAAGTCCACCCTTTGGAAGCACGACATAATTCATCCCCATTTATAATAAGGCACAAGCTTTTCATACACTAGTGCGTTTCGTGACGCACATTAGGTGGAACCGCTTTGCGTGTCTGCTAATGAGATTAACCGATCTATTTTTATCTCTTTATTCATTACGATCATCGATCAATATTAATTAGTAATTTTCGTATTATTCAATCGAGGAAAGAAAATAAATTTCGTAGCTGTTTAAAGATGTTACGTTTGTTAAAAAAAATCATCAGTTTTTCAAGTCAATCTTATTATTATGTATAGGTAAAGATAGATGTATATATAATTTATATATATATATATTTTTTTCTTTTGTTTCTTTTATTATAACATGAGGTATTAGTTTTTATACCGGTATTGACCTTATAATATTACAATTATTTTGCGTTAAAAGATTTGAAATTGCAAAATTCTCGGATTACCGATTAGTTGTTAGATGACTGGAAAATATCATGTTTTTATTTTTTCTATATTGTTAACTCTTTTTTTTTCATCACATACATATTTCTATGTTATTACATATCGAAGAGTGTCTCCATGATTTACGAACTCTTTTTATTATTTTTTTTTTTTTTTTAACTGAATTAACATTAATTACCAGAAATAATTAGCATTTTTAA
>OU964973.1:3554498-3564498 GCA_918808275.2 Dolichovespula sylvestris
TTACGACATCGATTTTATAACCTCGACGAGATAATGCGTAATGGGATATTATTTCTTTGGAATGGATTTTTTATTCATAATAAAGATAAAGGAATATTTTTGTTTGTTTTAAATAACGTACAATGTGTATTTCGGAAAAATTAATCGCACGATACGGTTTATTCATTCCTTATCTTTAAAATATAACACAAGAAATTATTAATTACCGTATTGTTGACGGACACTTGCACAACATCAGGTATCTACCGTACTTTTACCTAAGTCATATATTTACCTAGGTCATATATTTCTATTGGGCGTACCCGTCCCTGGGAAATTCCTGGGACAATCATTAAGAATATTGCTTTCCCTTTCCAGGCACTGTTTACTTTAAATCCTCTCTATTCATCTCCTTTTCCCTTTTCATCGACGTCTTTACGGACAGTTAAGGAGAAATCGACAGTCAGTCGCATCTAAGAATTCGAACTCGCCTGTAAGACAATAATCGAGGCCTCAATCGGAAGTATTCAATACGATCTAAATCGTAGCAGTCAAAACTACATAAATCCTTCGGACTAACAACATCCAGATCTCCGAGTTTTATCACTCCTCAGAAACAATCAACACAACTAACCATACATCACTACTACGCAAGAACACATCAGCAATTGTATCATACTGTTACGAAATATACTGTGATATTTTACATTTGAGCTTTATACATTTAGGCGTATCAACATCGCGAGCTACACAAGATCCTTCCAAGAATTCGTGTTCTCCCATTAATTTGCATGAACGCGACGAGCGATCTAGAACGGTATCCTAGTATAGTGCTGCCGCCCTTATTCATCGCGTCCAGTGGGTCTATAACTCTGACGATTAGGAAGAGACGTGGAAGGTTCTTCGTACGAATTGACTAACATCGCTGGTCCGGTACGAGACGCGTTTCTGGAAAAGCTCTCGTAGTTGTGCCCCTCACGACGCAACGCATATGGATTGAATTTATATCTTATACATATATCTTTTTTTTCTTTTTTATTCTTTTCGAAAATCGAAAAATTTTGTAAATTTTCTCTCCCTTCCTTCCTCCCTCCCTCTCTCTCTCTCTCTCTCTCTCACACACAAACATTCATCATTTTATACGTAAGTATAAAATCATTAATAGCGAATCAAATGAAAAAAGACAACTCTTGATTTGAACCAATCGAATATGGTACATAATTAAAAAATCACAACATCTTAACATTTAACGCAACATGTATACAACACAATGTAATTTATTATAAAGTTTCCTATTAAAAAAAAAAAAAAAAAAAAAAAAAGAAAAAAAAAGGAATACTAAAATAACCCCGTTAATATTAACATATAGCATGTAGTACGGTATTACGTTGCTAAAAAAAGAATTTATAGAAATTTATAAAAAAAAAAAGATTAAAAAAAAAGAAATAAAGGATCATGAGTATTATTAAAAGATCGACAAATAATGAAACGAATGTCTGCCGAATGAGCCGAGAAATGATAGCGATTATAACGATCGAGACATCATCGTTGTACGTATTAACGAACATAATCTTCACTTGCATTACCAAAGTAAAATTTAAAATTTAAAATCCGTCTCGTTAAACTCAACCACACGATGTGTTGATAAAAAAAGTGAGAGAGAGAGAGAGAGAGAGAGAGAGAGAGAGAAAGAAAGAAAGAAAGAAAGAGTATGTGCGCATATATGCGTTTGAGAAAAAGAGACAGAGACAGACAGATATATTATATATATGCATATATATATATATATATATATATATATATATATATATATATATATATAAAGGAAGCTGACTCTGGTTTTGGACAGTCTGCTTCGTTCGCAGCAAATCTCGGATTGGATTATTTCTCCGTCCCACCCCCCTCCGTGTATACCTACCGTCATCCCATGAAAAAAAAAGAAAGCAAAAAAGTAAAAAGAAAAAACAACAAAAAAAAAAGAAGTACGACGCGTCGTTTATGGGTACCGGATGTAAAGCAGCGTGGCCGCGTCGGTAGTTTTATTTATTGGAAAGTTTCACGAGACATTTTACCGTAGTGCATTAACTCTCCCGCGGTGCCGATCTATATCTGACATAGTGCATGGTGCATACATTCGCGGGGTTTTATGCAGAACAGTCCTGTATAATAGTGTATGTATATACACAGATATCTTTATCTGTCTATCTATCTATCTATCTATCTATCTATCTATCTATCTATCCATCTACCTATTAATCTATCTATCTATCTATCCATCTATCTATCTATACGTACTCGTGAACGTGAGGTAATATATTTGTGGGGTTGAATATTTCTATGTGTATGTATATCTGTGAGTATTTGCGTCTGAGTTAAATCAGTGATTATTTGTATATGATGTGTCTGTGTGACTACTTTTTTCGTGTATTATATACGTATGTATGTAGATACGTTTACGTTTAGGTGACTATTGGCAAGTAATTTTACACACACACATACACGCGCGCGCGCACAAACACAGAGAGAGAGAGAGAGAGAGGTGCGTCATTAGTTTGTGTGTGTTCGTATATGCTGGTTCGTTTATTCGAGAATAGGTGTACGTATATGTATAGTTATCTACACGTATACATATAGGTATAGTTGACACGCAAACCACGAGAAGGGGGATGACTGTGGGGTATAATGCAAGCTCGTTCTCTTTTGCTAGTGTATTTGAGTATGGACACGAGGGAGAGATCGTACTCTGGAGCACGTGACTACGTCAAACGAGCTATTTCGAATCCGCGGATCGGTCACGCGTGTTTCTCTATGTCTATCCGTCTCTCTCTCTCTCTTCCTCTCTCCCCCTCTCTCTCTCTCTCTCTCTCTCTCTCTCTCTATATATATATATATATATATATATATATATATCGTTTACTCTTTCCCTATGGTGAATCGAATTGGAAAATGCAGTGTGACCAAATCGAAGCTGGTTCTCTGTCTCCCTCTCTCTTTCTCTCTCTCTCTCTCTCTCTCTCTCTCTCTCTATATATATATATATATATATATATATATATCTTTGCCTGTCTGTCTGTCTGCATACATCTACGTCCTTTTTTATTTATTTCCCTTTCTTTCTATATGTTTATCGGACAGTCTTCCTATCTATTTCTTTATTAGTATATTTTTTCATCCTTCACTATTTCTCTCTTCCGTGCTGTTGATTAGTCGCTCTTACTATTAACCTTCATGTTTTTTTGTATATGTATATATATATATATATATATATATATATATGAATTGTTCTGTCTGCTGTCTGTCTCTCTCCCTCTCTCTCTGTCATTTAATCTCTTACGATATCTATTTTTATATCAATATCATTCTATTTTCATCTCTCTCTCTCTCACTCTCTCTTTCTTTCTTTCTTTCGTTATCTCTGTCATTTAGTCTCTCTCTATATCTACTTTTGTATCAATATCGTTCTATTTTTATCACACTCTCTGTCTGTCGTCTGTCTGTTGGTTTGTCTCTCTTTCCCTCTCTCTCTCTCTCTCTCTCTCTCTCTCTCTCTCTCTCTCTATATATATATATATATATATATATATATATATATTTCCTTTTCTGTTTCTCTCCGTCTTTTACCTTTTTTCTCTCTTTTGTCTTCTTTTCTGTCTGACAAGGTCAATTTCTCTCTCTCTCTCTCTCTCTCTCTCTCTCTCTCTCTCTCTCTGTATCTCTCTTCATCATCTTTCGTGTTACTTACTTAACCTCTCTTTAACCTTCGTTACTTCTTCTTTCTTTTACTACTTTACTCTTCTTTAATATGTCTTTATCAGTCTCACTCATTCTCTCTCTCTCTCTCTCTCTCTCTCTCTTTTTTTGCCATTTTATATGATCTCTCTTAGACTTTCTTTACTATCTTTCCGTCTGTCTGTCAAACTATCTGTCTCTTTCTATTTTTCCACTATTTACTCCCCGTCTCTATCTCTATCTCTCCGCTCTCCCACCCTCCCCTCTCTCTCTCTCTCTTTTTCTTTTTCTTTTTCTTTCTCTTTCTCACTTTTCATCTCTTTCGTGTTCTTATTTAATCTCTCGTTAACCACCTTTATACTTTCTCTTTCGTTTACTTTATTCTCATTTACTGTTTCTTTTTCCGTCTAATCGGCCTCTCTCTCTCTCTCTCTCTCTCTCTCTCTCTCTCTTCATTTTTTACATTCTTATTTAATGACCATTTAACCTTTTTATCGTATTCTTCTATTTTTCTGTTATTTTCTTCCTATCATTTTCTCGGTCTATTCTACTTTCCTCTCTCTCTCCCTCTCTCCCTCTCTCTCTCTCTCTCTCTCTCTCTCTCTCTTATTTTATCTATCCACTTCTCTCTATTTAACTCTCTATAATTGTCTTTCGCTATAACAGACAAACAGTACGAAGGAAAATTAAGAATCACCGTGCCCGTTTTTTTCTTTTTTAAATTCAATGGCTTTCCACCATTGTCGATAGAATAGAGAAACCAAGTTTCGTTAACGAACCTGGAAAATTTTTATTTGAATGAAGAGAGTGAGAGAGAGAAAGAAAGAGGGAGGAAGGGAAGAAGAGAGAGAGAGAGAGAGAGAGAGAGAGAAATTAGATTGATCGTATGGATATAACGCGAAAATATTTTAATATAAATTAGATTAAATATATTAATAATAATATTTTAATAACACGTAATAGTATATAATAAATTATAACAAATTAAAATAAGAATGATATTAACAATGATATTCATTATATTTTACTTCGGTTGTTGGGTTTTCTGTGTCTAATAATTATTCGAATAATAAAAATGTACAATTTATAAATCGGTTATCTCACGAATGGAAATTGTTAATATTATATTTTTAATATTAATTATAAAAGTGTTAAGATGTTACGTTAGATCGTTGGAACGTTAATTCGAATTTACAAACTTATTATCATTATTTGTTATCACGAAATATTTCAGTATAGAACGGATAGATTGAAATGGGACACAACACATATAAAATATTCTTATCTGTGTTAACATGCGAAAATAATTCATTCAGTTACTTAACTTCGCGTCAGGATCTCATGAAAATTATTTTTAAATCTTAATTATATTTTAATTAGATATGTTCGACATTGACAAATAATATCAAATATTTATTTATATCTTTCAAATGTATAAATATTCAAGATAATATTGTTTCTTAAATCATGTCACAAGAAAATTTTTCCATTATTTCATGAATTTTTGTTATCAATAATAAGCTATATTTATTCTAATTTTTTATTGTTGAAAAATATCATACCGCTTATATTAATAATATAAATTCAATGTTACATTCGATTAATTTTTTTTTCTTTTTAAAATCGCAGATCGTTTCATCGATATTTCGTTCAATAATAATATAATAACAATTATTTTTAGTATCAACATTATACCTGTAGAAACATTTGTCTCAAATTTCTACATAAATGCATACACAAAAATATTAACGATATAAAATTAGCATGAATGAAGTGAAAAATTATGACTTTACAATCTATTATAAACTATTTGCAAGTAAAATAGGAAAAATATTTCTTTCCTTTTTTCTTCTTTCGTTTATTTTTATTTAATATTTTTTTTTAATTTCTTTTTTTATAACAAGAATTTATATCATCGATAATACTTTATTTATTCTTATTTTTTCAAATTACAAAATACCGATGCAACTCCTACATAAATGCATATCGAATGATATATATGAACTCATAAAAGTGTCTCGAAATTATAAGCCTCGAGGATAGGAAACTGTGACAGAGGGAGAGAGAGAGAGAGAGAGAGAGAGAGAGAGAGAGAGAGAGAGAGAGAGAGAGAGAGACAAATAGAGAAAACCAGAGAGAAAAAGAGAGAAATACTGCATAGAAATATCGCGATATATTATCGGTGAAAAATAAAGCTATTCTCAGTGCGCACATTTATTTATGAATTTATGAATAAGGTATAGGTACCGATAATACCAAACACGATACGCTCACTCATGCGAATATATATATATATATATATATATATATATATATATATATATATACATATACATATATATATATAAACATATGTATATACGCACACACATATGTATATACATAACGACATTCATAGAATGTATATGTATAATGCATACTACAAAATCAAACGTGTTGCGACAATTTCTTTCTCTTTTTTCTCTCTCTCTCTCTCTCTCTCTCTCTCTCTCTGTCTCCCCTATCTCTCTAAGTCTCCCTATTCTCTAAGTCACGTATTCACCGTTCTCTCGAAATCCTATAGAATGTAGTCTCTACGATCTCTGACTTGAAAGAATTCGCTAGTTCTACGTTTACAATGAACTACCAACATTGAGATCAAACGATAGCGATATCAAGTGGTATCATAGGTAAAGAAAAGTTAAAAGAAATCCAAACGAAAATATTTTTCTCTATGTATTTATTAATTAAGTATTAAATTTGTTAAAATGATAAATATCAATTTATTTATCATTGGAGAACAATCTCCAATCGATTCTATCTATAATCGAACGAACATTTCTATGGGTATGTTACATCGTATAGTATTGTTTTAGAATTTAATTAAAAAAGAAAGGAATTTCATTAAATCAAAATGTTTTATTGCTATTGTTGTTTCTCTCTTCTTTCTAATTTACTAGAAAATTTATAAAGAGTACATTGAGATTTATTATTCAATCTTAGAAAAAAAAAGAAATATTACAAATTTGTGATAATTCATAATGTATTAAAGAAAAGAAGAATGATATAATGCATATAAACGATGATATGTAAATTATAAATTTTTTAATATTATTATAATAAATTTATAATTATAATATATTAATAATCATTAATTAATACATTTTTCATTAATGACATATAATAAACAGACTTATGACAAAACTTACGAATTTTACGTTAATATTTATAAAAACTTTATCAACGAAAACAGTCAGAAAAGAAATACGAAATTTATATCGAGTCTCATCGATAGTAAAATATCGATATAATTTCGTTACTAAAAGTTCTTTAACAAAATTTCATCACGTTTAATTTCATCGAGAAACTTTCATATAAATAAAAAAAAGTATCGATATAATTTCATGAATGAAATCGTATCGATACAATTTTCCACAAGGATGCAACACGCGCACACATACGTACACACATTCCACGTATACCAGTTTATTAATAAAATTCGTCAAAAATTATTAATGAAATGTTGAGTATCAGCATAAATTCGTGTAATAAAGGAAATATAGATCGTACTACATTTATTCGTATTTGCGACGGTAGACGATAACGATAAACAAAACAAAATATTTGGCCAAAAGGAAAAAGAAACATAAAGAGAAATGAATCATTAAAAAACGATGTTAAAATTTCGAAAACCAATCGAGTGATCGCATTTTCGTGCATTTTTGTTCTCGTTCGACCGGTTAACGTAGGAAGTTGATTAAACTCGATGCGTGGCCAAAATTACACGGGACTAATTGACGGATGAGCCGCACCAATCAGCTCGCATAGCCAATTATCGTAAGTGGGCAGGTGGCTTTGGCTACGAAAAAGAGGAAGAGAGAGAGAGAGAGAGAGAGAGAGAGAGAGAGAGAGAGAGAGAGAGCGATTGAGATACTTTACACATGTGTCGGCTCGCTAAATGGACTGCGATCGTTTCTGTTTAACAAGTGCCACGTTTAAACGACGAATCGAAAAGCCGAAAAGCAAACGAGAAGCTCGTTATCGAGAGGCTTCGCGCAAAACTAAACAAAGATTGTGCCTATCATCTTTCTTCGAGCGTGTGATGTCGTCGTCGTTGTTGTTGTTGTTTATGTTTCGTTCAGTTTTGTCTCGTCCTTGAATAAATTTTCTTCTTTCTCTTTTTCTTTCTTCCTCTTCTTACGTTCTTCCCTCTCGTTGTTAATCGACTTCGTTAATTTTCAAGATTTCAACTTCGTACGACGTTTCGATGAATTAACTCTTTTTCCTTCTTCTTGCTTTTTCTTTTGTTTTTTTTTTCACATTTATCTGTAACATTGCTTCGTTTGAAAACATTTCTTTTTTTCTTTTTTCTTTCTCTTTACATCGTTCGATTATTAATCAATACGATCGATCGTTAATTTATGGGAATTTATGTATATCGTACATAAAATACGTGATAACAGGAGCAATGATATAATTCGTTAATTAAACTTGACTATTTTTTCACACGAAATAATTTTTCAAAATTAATTACAAACGATTATTCTCGTACAATTGTTTCGCTAATAGTTGGTGATGTTTCTCTCTCTCTCTCTCTCTCTCTCACTCTCGTTATTTGCTTCGTTGGATCGTGGTTGTTTTACGATAAAATGGCATTCTAGAAGGGCTAACTCTTTCCTACTCCTTTCTAACCTTTCCCCTTCGACTCTTCTTCCCAAGTCGAGTACATTAATTTTTATTACAACCTTTTTCATTTACTAGCCGACCTACACTCAACGTTAGCGCGACAATGCCACCGTAAACAACAGTAATTATTCCTACACGCTATTATAATATCTAAAAAAATACTTCTTATGCTGTATGTAGGTTACATATATCTCTCTCTCTCTCTCTCTCTCTCTCTCTCTCTCTCTCTCTCTCTCCTCTCCTCTCCCTTTCTATTTTTTTTTAATCGAAATTTAATACATACATTCAATTCCATATACTTGTTAAATTTATATATGTACTTATGTATGTATTAATATATATATATATATATATATATATATATATATAGAGAGAGAGAGAGAGAGAAATCTATTTTTCATGAAATTAATTATCTTCTCCAATATTCACATACAATTTCATTCATAATTAATCAGAATAAGATTGTAAATCATTTTATATGATAAATACTTCCTCTAAAAATTATTTCTACGTTAAAATAGTCAAACTATTATCCGAACTCCTTTAAAATCTTATCAATCATTAATTCGAAATATTGCTTCTAACGAGAAAAACATTTTGATAGGAAATATTTTCTAGTCTATCATTTCTATCTATATACATACACTAACAGAGAAATTTTATTCATTAATTATTAATAATGAGATTCGTATGAAATATTTCTGTAAGATTCACAGAAAAATTATTTCCTTTCATATTCGTTCACAAATTTCATTTATTGATCATTGAACCCAAAAAACCTGAGATTTACAAAATATTGCTATAACACTCATAGAAATCACTTTCTACCATATTCTTACAAACATTTCATTCATTAATTACAAAAAAAAAAAAAAATCAAATTAGTATAAAATATTCCTACAAAATTCATAGAGATCTATATTCTCCTGTATTCGTTTCAAAAATTCTTTAATCGTCTTTAATCGAAATAATAGATCCCACACGAAGCAAAACGATTTATACATACAAATGGATACACACGCGCCTGTAAACAAAAATAAAAGAAAGAAAGAAAGAAAGAAAAACGAACGTTCGACAGAAATAAAAAAAATATCATCGTAAAAAAGAAAGAACAATCACTCTCATATTCAACGTTGTGAAAATTTCGTTAACATTTGAACCAATGCATACGCAAATATGCGAGTACTCGAAAAGAGCATTAAAGGATAGTTTTCATCGAGCATCCCACTTGATACTCCATAATAGTCCGTTTGCCGAACGAGGCAACGTCCACTTATAACTCGATCGATCAGCCCCATCGAAGGATTTATTTTCGCAGAGGGAGAGAGAGAAGGAGAGAGATGCTATTGCTGTCGTTACTACTACTACTACTACTACTATTACTAATACTACTACTTCTACATACGAAAAACGCATAACGAGAAGAGTGTATGGCTTCGAAACGATTATCGACGCGAAGCGGCTCGTGTTGCGGAGCATCGATATCGTTAATGTGGTTTAATATCTTTCGGTGTGCGATTGTAAATTCCGATAGGAAACACGGCAAAATCTATATGCGTACTTCATTGAGCGTAAAACGATTATGGACGGTGGATATTATTTTCTCTCTCTCTCTCTCTCTATCTCT
>OU964973.1:3566998-3621998 GCA_918808275.2 Dolichovespula sylvestris
CTTTTTTTTTTTTCAAATATACAAAAATACAATGCGCATTATACGAAAAGAGCGAACAATTAAAAACGTCCAAAAGAATTTTTCAGAATAAAAAGAGAAGCTTATCTCTACATATCATTTCTAATCGCATACCTTTCCACAATTTTAACTTTGCTTTCTCATTTATTTAATATAATATAAAATAACAAACGGAATAAAAATTTTATGCATATACATACATACATAGAAAAAAAATGAATAAAAAAAGTAAAGAATAAGAAATAAAAATAGAGAGTAATTAAACAAAACGTATATTTAAGTAACAATACGAATGATCGATGAGGGATATTAGAAAAGTAAAAAAAAAAAGATAAGAAGGAAAGAAAGAAGAAAAAACGGAAAAGAAAAGGAAAGAAAAAAAGGAAGAAGAAAAATCGAAGATATATCCAAGAGATATCTCAAATGGCTATCGACTTCTGGTCGATATCAAGGGAAAAACGTGGTGATTTAGTGAAAGAAAAGAATAAGAGTAAGAGAAATAAAATTGAAATAGTGTGGCTTCATCGTTCATAGAATCTATAGGATGAGAAGAGACTAACATCGGCTATATCGATTGGAAAAATAGAAGAAGAGAGAGAGAGAGAGAGAGAGAGAGAGAGCGAGAGAGAAAGAGAGAGACTAAAGCTCGCGATTAAGAAGACTATGATTTCTATAATGGTGAGACTTAGCTCAGTCTTCGATTAAATACCGACGGGATTATCTCATATTTTAACGTTATTTTTAAATCGTTTGTTTGAATATGTAAATTGTTTTATTGTACTATATTTTCCATGTAGTAATTATGTTAATTTTGTATTTATTGGTAATTATGTATTATAACAATGTGTTAGTACGGTACATTAGAAAACGCAATTACCATAATTATTGTATTGTGTGCAGTAATGAAAATAAAGAGAGAAATAGAAAGAGATAGAGAGAGATAGAGATAGATAGATAGATAGATAGATAGATAGAGAAAGAGAGAGAGAGAGAGAGAGAGAGAGAGAGAGAGAGAGAGAGAGAGAGAGAGAGGAAGACGGTATACATTTATTAGAAAAAACTCTGTTAGTAAATAACATTAAAAATTGTGATTATTATAATTATCCTACTAAATTCATACACACATACACACAGAGTAATGAATATAAAATGACTAAGTGAGAAAGAGAAAATTAACAATAATGTAATACTATATCAGTAAGGTGGATCATATATATATATATATATATATATATATATATACATATATATATATATTTTTATAACATATATGATTCTGTGACTCTCTATTTCATCTTGTAATAATTGTAATATTATATTTATCATACTTACATTTAGTTTATTTCCATATATTATATAGTTTGAACAAACTGAAAAGAAAAAAAGAAAAATTATCGGAACATAATTGAAGAAAAAATTATAAAGGCCCTTTGTTTGTCTTTACATTTATCTCTCTCTCTCTCTCTCTCTCTCTCTCTCTCTCTCTCTCTCTCTCTCTCTCTCTCTCTCTCTCTCATCTTATAATAATTAATAATATAATATTCATCGTAGTTATCATTTCGTTTATTTTCATATGAAATTATATTCATTGTTTCGAACAAATTTAAAAGAAATATCTCGCCGTGATCGGGAAAAATGAAAAAGAACAAAAAAAAAAAAAAAAGAAACGAAAAAAGATATAGAAAGGTAAAAAGATTACTATAAAGTTAGTTGCTTCTCTTTTCTTTTCATTTCTCATTTCTCTCTCTCTCTCTCTCTCTCTCTCTCTCTCTCTCTCTCTCTATCTGTTTTTTGTCTTCATTACCTTTTTATGTATGTTTCTTTCTTTCTTATTGGATCTCGTTATTAAGTTTTATCCGAAGGAAGACAAAAGAGACTCGTTTTCTCCTTGAAGGTATTAAAGCTCGAGCTTTCGTGATAGAGGAGGTTAGACTGGAAGACGAATCGTCGTTCACGATCGTGTCCGGTGACTGGCCGAGTGCCGGCTAAGCTTCCCTTTTATTTTATCCTAGTTGAACGACACGAGCCTTGTGATTGTAACGACAGCGGAAAATCCAAGTTTTGCCTTTCATTCCAATCCCTGTTGCTTATCTCTTAACGCACGATCGCTTTTTTTTAAAAGAAAAATATTCTCAAAGAAATAAATTCATTTGAATTCTTTACCCTTTTCTTTGTTTCTTTTTTCCTTTATTCCCTTTCTCACTTTATATTTATTTTAATTAATTTATTTATTTTTTTATTTTTTTTTTCAATATTAGTTTCTTCTTTGTATTTCTTCTTGTTTTTTTTTTTTTTTTTTTTTTTTAAAAATTACTCTCCTACGTTTACATCGAATCGCACGATTGCGTAAAAGTAGGAATATCAAAGTGATATTTGTACGTATTAACAACGTAGCATTTATTTTATTAATTTTATTTTTTAACGTTGATTTTTACGAAGTCCAATGTTCGGTATATTTTTAATAATAGTTCGATAGGTTCAAGTAACTTTGAAATGATATTAGAAAGCGTAAAGTTTGTTTCATAGTGAATCGATTTCGAGTAAAGATCTTTCTAAATCGATTTTACTGATATTTTTTAATTTCTTTTTTTTTTATACATACATACGTCGATAAGAGAATTTACAAATTAGGGTTAATAGGATATTCAAATTTTATGTTAAAAATATTAAATTGAAAGTTTTCATATTCTCTAATTCTGTATCCATTGTTATTTTCTAATCTTTCGTATAAGTTTTTAAATTATTGGATAAATGTTTTTCTTTTTTTTTTTTTTTTTGAAACTATGACGCAGCAACGGAATAATTTCAAAGAACTAACTTTGAAAATGATATTAAAAATCTGACAAATAATATTACATCGAAAGTTTTTCATTGGGATATAATTTTCTTTCGATAGAATAGAAATGAAAGGAAAAGAAAGAAACGTTTGGCGATTTAATCCTAAGCCAAGTAGGCGATAGAGAAACTCAGAAGAGGTCTGTACTCGAGAAATGCTGACACGGATAAGGAAATGAAATTCGGGTGATAAAGATAGTCCGATCATTGGCAAAAGTTTCCTTCTCTATTTAATCGACCCTCCCTCACCCTCTCTCTCGGTCCCTCTTTCTCTTTCCTTTTTCTCTTTTCTTAACTTAATTATTTTTATTACAATTTAATCAAACGTTTGATCGAATAGTATTTCATAAAATATACGATTGTCGTTAAATACAATATTGTTTAAAAATACATATTATAAAGTGTATATCACGTTATTGTTTATAACCTTAATTAATAATAAATATTATTAATAACTGAAATATTATAAAAATGTTACGTTTATATTTAATAAATTTATATTATTTATATTTATTATATCTTGATATAATAATTATGTTATTCAATGTATTTTAATTGATTTTAAAGTTTCTTATTTTTGCCGAGAAATTGTATTATTTTTTTTTTTTTTTCATTTCTTTCTTATTATAATTTAAAATAAAAGGAGAAAATGAAATGAAACGAATTAAATATAACCATAATAAATACGTACAATAAAATTAGATGTAAAAGTATTTGTACTGAGCCTTTGCTACACAGATTGAAAATTGGAAAAACTAAAGAAACAAAAATAAATATATACACATAAATTTATTTATTGAATGTAACATAAAAACTAATAAATTGCGACGCGAAAAATAATAAAAAGAAAGAAAGAAAGAAAGAAAGAAAGAAAGAAAGAAATGAATGAATAAATGAGTATAACTCGAAGTATGTATGAACGCGATGTCAAAGAATATTAAAGAAATGAAGAAATTGTTATCGCTCCGTTGATTTAATCATTTTTTTACGAACTTCGAACGAAATTGAAGGATTGTTGTAATTTCTTTAAGAAAAAGAAAGAAAAAGAGTACTACCAACATAATCGTTCTAATTTTTTCTCAGAACGCATTTACTTGACTTAAAAGAAGGATACCTTTTGAGACAAACGAGAGAACGCACGAGTCGACTCTTACCGAGGGTGTTTTCGAACAAAATGCTATTTTTCCTACCGAGGAATATATCGGGATCGCGTGCAGCCTTCGAAGTGAAGTAAAGAAGCGTTCGTAGAAAGAGGGATAATATAAGGAGGTAAAATAGAGTTCAACGACGAACACGACCCGATAAGACCAAGCGTGACCATATAAAATTGCGAGGAAACTAACAAAAAACTAAGGGAAATGTCTACTTCCGCAAACATAATATATAGTCTCTCTCTCTCTCTTTCTCTCACTCTCTCAATATATATATACATATATGGTAGAATTAAATTCATTACATCGGTATCCAATCTTAACAAAAAAAAAAAAAAAAAAAAAAGAAGAAATTAAACTAATAGTTTAAACAATACGATAATTCTTATCGTAGCAACGACGAAGAATTTGTATCGAGAAAAGAGAAAAAGACAAAGAAAAATGTCGACCACAAATTGATCTATAGATATATATTTAAAAGTTGCATCGATTAGGAGATTAGAATTGGTCCTTGAAAGTAAGAAAGTAGTATAAAGGTTCTGATAATTGTGATAACGTTAGAGAATTTCTAAAGAAAAAATGGACGTACGGTTCGTACGCATACTATCTCACACACGCACATTATTTTTACGTTCTGCTTTTCTAAAGAAAAATAAAATATTATTTTTTTCATAAGAAATATAATATGTTTATTTTATATTGTGTATTAAATATTATAATTAGTAAAAACATTATAATTAGTACAATAATATTATTATATTATATTATATTATATTATATTTA
Organism: Dolichovespula sylvestris; assembly: GCA_918808275.2. Taxonomy (NCBI): domain Eukaryota; kingdom Metazoa; phylum Arthropoda; class Insecta; order Hymenoptera; family Vespidae; genus Dolichovespula; species Dolichovespula sylvestris. The sequence continues at coordinate 3,571,786 of OU964973.1, forward strand.
TTTTATATAAAATATATTATTATTATATTAAATTTATAAATAAAAAATAATTATTAAAATATTTTTTATATATAGATAAATTAAGATAATTATTTTTTTTTTTTCTAAATGTTCATTACTTTCGAAAGATTATTTAGTATCTTATTACTATAATTTATCGTAAAAAATACAACATATGTATATATATATATATACTTTTAATGAAATAAATTAAATATTTCTTCTTTCATTTACAAAGAGAAAAAATTGAAATCTAAATTAATGATTTCTATTAATAAATATTTACGCATTTTTCCTAATTAATCGAATTAATTATCAAAAACGCATAGACAAATTTCTATAATGAAAATGTCGCGAAAATTTCCACGTACGCGTTGACTCTCATTCTCGATTCATCAAAGGAATTTTATCCACTCATCCAAACAAAACAAGAGAAGTTCCCGAGCTCACACGAGAGCCTCTCATTCGAACAAAAATTCCTTTAATAATAAATTTATGCTGATATATATATATATATATCGTTAATTAATAATAATACTAATACTAATAATAATAATAATAATTTGAACGAATCGAAAAGAAGATAGAAAAAAATGTGAAAGATAAAAGGAAAAATAATAAGAAGGAAGACGAAGAAGAAGAGGAAGAAGAAGAAGAAAATAAAATAGAAAAAAGGAAAAACAAGAGTAAAACATTTTATCTACAATATTTAAACCTTGACAGGAGAGATTCAAAATGTCGATCAAAACTTTAACGATCTCTTAGAAAGGATTTCAGCGAAAAAATTCTCATGTCAGACCCATACACACACACACACACACACACACACACACACACACACACACACACAAGCAACTATGCATATGCAACTACGCATATACACATACATACATTCAATGACGAGGACGTTAACGTCGATTTTCGTTCGATCATGCTAGCAAGAAGGACATCCAATGAAGCATAAAAGACTTGGAAGGAGAGAGAGAGAGAGAGAGAGAGAGAGAGAGAGAGAGAGAGAGAGAGAGAGAGAGAGAGAGAGAGAGAGAGAGAGCGATAAGAGAGAGAGAAAGAGTGAGAGTGAAAATGGTTTGAAGTATTAGAACATAAAAAATATTAATTTAAATGTAAAATGTTGTTATAAATAAAAGGTTATTCTTTGTCATAAGTAAATTGTTTTTGCAATACTTAATACCCTAATTATTATTATCACGTTGTTATTATCATCGATATGCAAAGGGGAAAAAAGAAAAGAATGAAAGAGATTAATCATTGACGGCATTAAAATGACGAAGAACAACGTACAAGGCGAGATAAAAGAAGGAAATAATATAAATAAGAAAGTAACAAAAACGTTCATATCATTCGAAATAATTTCTCATTGAGATCGATCGATTTCTACCTTTGACCTACGTATCTAAATACGATAACGAATGAGATATTTCAGATACGAACGTTTCATGACTCATTCTGTATATAGAGAAAGAAAGATTTAGAAACACAGGGAGGGAGAGAGAGAGAGAGAGAGAGAGAGAGAGAGAGAGAGAGAGAGAGAGAGAGAGAGAGAATGATGGAAGAGACGAAGTTTCGTAAGGCCAGATAGAGAGGGCCAAGGACTTTCGTGAGAAAACGAGTCACGTTGTCGGTAGTTCGTAAATAGTACGGATAGAGATCCTAAACCTCTTAAGACGGGATGGCTTTCGGCCATTACCTCTCGTCCCATCACACCGAAAGAACCTCGCCAACCCTCTTCTTCTTCTTCTTCTTCTTCTTCTTCCTTCTTCTACGTTCTTCTTCCGTCTTTCAGCCGAAATTCGACTCCTTCGATTCTCTTTATAGCGTTGGAACGTTTAACTTTAACCCTCGCTTATGCGAAGGACCAGAACTCCTCCGGAGAGACCATTTCGTATTTCCTTTCTCTTTCTAACTCATTTTAGTTGGTAACCGGGGTAGTATATGTATCTTTCTCTCTCTCTCTCTCTCTCTCTCTCTCTCTCTCTCTCTCTCTCTTTCTCTTTCCGTTGACGTTCTTAGAAACGAAGAAAAAAAGAAAAAAGAAAAAGAAAAAAGAGTCTATCGAGCGAACTCCTCTTCTTCGAAGGCCATCACTCAAGGAAGACGTCGTTTTCTACGTTCTAGTTATATTACCTTGGCTGTAGGATAAAAAAGGAAGAGGTAAGGAGGAATGAGGAAATAAGCTGCCATCCCCATCTTTGTCTCTGTCTATTTATCCGTCTGCCTATGAATATTATGAATATGTGTGTTTGTGTGTGTGTGTGTGTGTGTGTATATTTGACTAACTATTTTTTATTTCTTTTCAATTGAAAAGTATCATATCGACGACGAAGCTTTACTTAATATAATATTTAATATTTATACATCGTTTATCATACACACACACACACACATTATATATATATATAATAATAATATATATATATATATTTATACATTAAACAAATATTATTAGCACGATCGAAATCAATCTCCAACTTACCTATATAGTTAATATAATTTAAATCGAATATGATATAATTATATGAACATTGTACAAACATTTTAATTTACGTCGAACATTTTATTTTACGAAACGAAAGAAAAAAAAAAAGAATCTCCCGAGTTATCAATTTTCCCGTTCGACGTTACAAATATCTGACAAACATAGCATAATATTCGACCGATAAAATAAAAAAAAAAAAAAAGCGAAAACAAAATAACCAACTCTTTACTAATATCCGACGGCCGTACACATAAAAAAAAAAAAAAAAAGAAGGAAAATAGAACAAGCAACTCGTTCGTTAAGTATCCTCTCGAGATAATAAAACACAACTACGTCACGATTATTTATCGTTACGCTAAGCTCTTTTAACCGAACACGTAAGAGTTAAAGGGATAAAACACCACTATATCAATATGACCATCACTAACAACAACAATAACAGCTACAGCAGCAACAACGACAACAATAACAAAACAACAACTACACGTAAAGAAGAATAGAGAAAAAGTAGAAGGAATCCTATTAAAATTATGAGCGAACCGGAGCTCGGATATTCCGTCCGACCACCAACCACCCGTCGACCTACCGCCCCCTCCAACCACCTCCGTCCCCGCGTTTCTATGAGATTCACTCTCGCAATAAGCGAGGCAGCTAGCAACGATGGCAAAAATAATGGCGCTACCGGCTACATAATTTCGCATAGATAAGCGAGCCTCCGAGAGTTACTGGAATGTGTCTCCCTATCAGACGTTGGCCGTTATTAAATATGGCGTTGGAAATGCCACGACATGCTGTAATTCATTACCGAGAGAAGTGCAACACCGTCGTCACGTAACGAAAGCGAAAAAGAGAAAGAGAGATAGATAAATAGATAGTTAAACAGCGAATGAGTGAGAGAAAGAGAAAGAGAGTGTATCAGAATTTATATGTGTATATTAAAGAGAGAGAGAGATAGAGAGATAGAGAGAGAGAGAGAGAGAGGGAGATAGTACTCAGCATCGTCCTTGTTTCCTCCTCACGTTTTTCTAGAAAATGTCGAAAGGAAGGGCGTGAGAGGGCACAAGGGGGATGAGAGAAGATTCGCCTAATCTGATTTCATGCAGGAAGGTAAGAGAGAATATTCGTTTTGGCTTTATTATAATATTCTCTGTCTCTTACTCTTCGCCTTCATAAAGAGACAGAGATAGAGAAAGAGAGAGAGGGAGGGAGAGAGAAAGAGCAATATATATCATATTATAATAAAATCTGGGGAATTTGAGACACTTATACCTAACATTCTTTTTCATTTTATTTTTAATTGCAGATAGATTGGTCAGAAAAGTTGAAATATTCAATGGAAAATAATTATCATGGTCTTCCTAATCTAGATGTAAAATAATTAATTTATCACATTAGAATAATTTATTATTAGTAATATTAATTTAAATATCATTATTTGGTTATAATTGTTTGTTAATATATTAAGATATTAATTTCTTATTAATAGATAGTAAAAATGTAAAATTATTATCAGTAATGGTAATACATTATTTTATATATATCAATGCTACGATAATAATAATATATAATTATTAAACAAATATTTTATTTTCATCGTTTATTGGTATCAATATATATTTATATATTTAAAAGAAATTCAATAAAATTTTTAGAATATAATATCTTATATTTATATTTGGACAAGCAATACTAATTTTATATAATACTAATTAACATTATTATATTTATTATTATTCAGTAAGTTTATGATAAAATTTAACTTTCAGTATTTTTCATGACAAACTAAACAATATTGTATTAAATTTTGTTCTTTCCTTATAAATACAAATTACGACAGTTCAGTTATTAGCATCAAACACAATATATGTGGATGCTTATGTATTAAACAAACGCTCACGATATAAATCATATTAAAACGCGAAAAAATTCAAATACGTAGGTATAACCAACGAACGTTCTCCCTTTTTGTTTATTTTAAACTACGAGTATGTTTACTGAACAACAGTTCAGGCATTATAAATCATATTAAAAAGTATAAAATTTGAAATACGTATACCTAATAAACATTTTCTCTCTCTCTCTCTTTCTTTCTCTCTCTATCTCTTTCTTTATTTCAAACTACAAATAGAAGGTATACGTATGTGGTATGTGTATGATATTTACTAAACAACACGTTCTAACCAAATAACAGCTCTCGATATAAATCAGATTAAAATGCGGGCAAATTTGGAAGAAATAATCTAATATATATATTTTTTTTTTAACCACACTCACTCTCCTATCACCTATCTTAAACTATAAATACGAGCATATAGTATTAAAAAATGGTGGATGATATTGATAACAATATCAAAAAAGCGCCAAGATTTGAATTTATATTACTAATGTTTTACGCACACACACACACACACACACACAAATCATCAGTAATAAAAATTCAAAATTGCCGGTATTTTTGCGATTAATTTAATTATTATTAAGAACTGATTTTATTGAGAGAATATATATATATATATAGATATATATATATATATATATATATATATATATATATATATAGAGAGAGAGAGAGAGAGAGAGAGAGAGAGAGAGAAGAACCAAATAAGATGGAGAATTCAGTTGGAGAAGCCGAAAGATCGACGTTGACTCTACAGAATTTCGTACTTTCGGACTATTAGCGAAGTTTGCAAGGACACAGACGATTAAACAATTATTATTCGATTCCCTGAGCGTCTTTACGCTAGACCGAATCTCGTTCGAATTCTCTTTGTCTTATTCTTTTTAAAGTTTTCCATTCTATTTTTTTTTTTTTAAGGGACACCCGACGTTTGTCAACTTTCAATTAAGCGATTTTATCTCGTTGTTCTCGTTTCATTTCCTCTATTTCTTGTTTCGATTTTCTTCTTCGTTTCTATTCCTTTCTCATTTATTATTTATACATCTTGAACGTTGCAAATATTGCGGTTGCTTTTTTTTCGTTCATTTGATCGTTCGTTAATGCAAAATAAATAAATACTAAAAAAATTAACAATTACGGAATAATACACGATATATCGCGATATCAAAAAAAGATAAATAATAAGTTATGCCGAATTTAAAAAGCGTTGAAAATGTTTGGATAAAAAGAAATATTACAATATCGTGCAGAAGGAAAATGAATAAATAAAATTATAATAATAAAATTCTATGATAAAATAAATTCTCGATTAAAGCAATCAAAAATATTTTTGCAATCAGTCGTCATCAACTGTTGTCAATTTTTATGATATACTTTGCGACGTTTATTCTGAAAACTTTCTTTCGACTTAATTGAAATATTCTATAGAAAAAAGAAAAATAAATAAATAAATAGTACTAATAAGAATAATAATGATGATGATGATGACGACGATACAAAAATCATTAAAAACTCTATATTGATTCTTAAAAACCAAAAAGAATTAATCTGCGGTAAATCGACATATTGATTAAAAAAGAAAAAAAAAAAGGAAAATAGAGAAAAGTAATAATAAGATGGAAATCGTTAGAAAATGTTTCATTACGTACATATTTGCATTGATTTTGGAGAAAAGTAATTAATCCGTGAGAAAGATCGATTAATTGACTTCAAAAAAAGAAGAAGAAGAAGAAGAAGAAGAAGAAGAAAAATAGTCAGAAGATGGAAATCGTTAGAAAATATTTCATTGTGTAACGCTCTGCATTGATTCTTGAAAAGTACGATGGAGAAGCCGATCGACTTATGTTAGCCGGAATATCCCGAAGGCTTACCCGAAGAGAACGCGATAGACACGATGGATGACGGATGTTGATGGATGAAGGATGAAGATTAAGAAGCGGAAGCTGCGAAACGATGCGGAACAAAAATGGGGAGCCTTCGATTTGCATCGAAAATCTCTTGGGAGGGGGGTGTGGCTCTTCATTCGAATAGAAAGAAATAAGAGAGAGAGAGAGAGAGAGAGAGAGAGAGAGAATGATAGAAGAAGAGAGAATGAGAAATACATAAATACATATATACATAGCCATGTATGTTGTTTTAATATTCACATTTAGAAAAATGTTCAAATTATCTCTTTTCTATGCAAACAAAAATTATTAATTAAACATATTAATATCTATCTGAAAAGTGTACAATTATATATATATATATATATATATATATATATATATATATTTGTTTGTTCAATAGAAAATTAATCTATATGAATTTCGTTTGAAAAGTTATTTTTAAATAAAAAATATGTACCTGCTTATATAGCTATATATATATATATTTTTTTTTTAAACGCATACTCTACGTACGATGATTTAAAGATTATTATACAAGGGATAATAAATTGGAGAAAGAATTTTTTCGCACGAAACTATTTCTTTTCATAGATACAAAACGTTCGACGAACAAATTACGCGCAAAAGTCGAGACGACATTTAAATTTACACAGAGTTGTCAAAACGTCAAACTGAGATTCATTTACGATCAGAGAGAAAGAAAAAGAAATTAGCATAAAGAGTTACGAAAAAGAATGATCGATATTTAAAAAGTTAAGCAGGTATTTTCTCCTCGCTCTGCATAAAAATTGTCACATTCGAAAGTAACGAATGAACAAAAAATAAACGCAAATTAAGAATCATCATTCTCGCATTTAGAAAGAAAAAAAGGAAAAGACAAAAAAAGAGGAAGGACACAAATCTCTTCCTCGATTAAAACGTTCCCATCTTTTTTTACAATCCTTAGACCCGTTCTCTCTACAACTCGCGAACACTTAAGTCTTCAGAGAAAATAAGAAGGTAAAAAAAAATAAAAGAAAAGAAAGGAAAAAAAAAACAGATAACAAAAAGAGAAGGAAGAAGAAATGAAAAACAATTTTCTTCCTTTTTTCTTCTTCCTCTTCCTTCACACACACACACGCACGCACGCACGCACGCACGCACACACACACACACACACACACACACACACACACACACACACACACGTGCACGCACGTGCACGCACGTGTACGCGCGCATACACACGCACACGCACACGCACACGCACACGCGCGCACACACACACACACACACACACACACACACACACACACACCCGTGCACACACATACAAAAGTCAATCAAAGCTTAACGACAAAAGTCCAAGAACTAAAACTTTTTCCTTTCATCAACAAAACCTCTTCAGCCCTTCTTAAGAGGGTTGACTGCATCTGTCGCAGTCACAAAGCGTGAAAGTGATTAGCACGCAAACGAAAGCTCTTAGCTCGTGCAAGTGCAATCAGAGAAAGACGGAAAGAAAGAGACACGGAACAGAAGAGAGAGAGAGAGAGAGAGAGAGAGAGATAAGAGAAGAATTTAAAAGAAAGAAGGAAAGGAAGAAAGATATAAAGAAAGAAAAAGAAAGATAGAGATGGTATACCAGAAAGAGAGAAATGAGTGATCCGGAGGGTGGAAAGGAAAACTTAACTTCTGCGATAGTAATTCCTGACTCGACTCGGCAGCAACTTTGCGAGTTTCTAGTGGGGGGTGAAGGCTTCCCAATTAACCCTGCATGGCCGCTCACCCCCACCCCATCCAACTCTAACCATCATTTACTCTTCTTGCTTCACTCTCTCTCTCTCTCTCTCTCTCTCTCTCTCTCTCTCTCTCTCTCTCTCTCTCTCTCGCTCTTTTCCCCTCCACTCTTTCTTCCCCCTATCACTCTTTTTCAAGCTAGTGAAATAAAGAAAATATCTGGTCTTTTTATTTCTTTTCTTTTCTCTTCGTTTCCTTTTAGTTCTTTCGTTTCGTCTCGAAAAATGGTAGAAAAGAATCGTTGTTGCGTTGCAAGGAATCTTGAAGAGTTCGTTGAGAGGTCAATTTCTTTCCTGCTGAGAATAGGTAAGAGACATAGATAGAGGAAGGTGGGAGTGGGGTTGTGGGAGGAAGGGTGAACTGCCCATTATCCTTCTACTACTTCTACTATTCTAAGGGGAGACTAAGCGAATATGTTGGATGTTGTTTGTAATATGCTATAGCTATAAATGTGATATGTGATGTGTGTGTGTGCGTGTATGTGTGTGTGTGTGCGCGTGTGTGTGTGTGTGTGTGCGCGTGTGTTGATATACACATATATAGTATATTATAGTAGCAGATCTCTGCATTAAGCTCTAAGTGTACTCGTTAATCCAACAATGACAAATATTTTTCTGTCGTTGCCTCGTGAAGATGGTCGATCTTCTTCTAGTATTTTTCTTTGATGCATACTTTGCAATTCGATGCCGAGTGTTCGGATGGTTCTCTACATTTTTCTTTTCATTCTTCGTAAAGAATGAATCTTCGTAAAGATGCAATTTCGTTTGAATTTTTAAGTAAATAATTGTATTTATTACAAATACAGTTATTGTTTAATATCAATTCGTTTCTTTTTCTCTCGGGATTTTGTTGAGTCTCGGAATTCGTTTCGATTTATTTTTCATTATTACATTTTATTATTGAATTGTTATTATTATTATTATTGTTATTATGTATGAAATAGATTTTAAAAGACAATAGATTTATACTTGGATATTTTCTCTACTTTCAGTAAGGATAAAACTGAAATTCGCGGCTAGTGACAGATCTGTACCTTATTTTGAATGAACAAAATAGAAATATATATATAAATACAATAAAAATTCAAATAGTGTCATTTACGAAAAACGAAAAAAAAGAGAAAAATAAATAAATAAAAAAGAGAAATAAGAAACGAAAAATAAATTTTTAAAATTATTAATAAAATCGACTTTATTAGAACAAAATTATTGGAATATTTAAATAAATAGAGAATGAATAACATTTGAAAACGGTGTTTATTTCAAGCCTCTACGACTTTTCGTTCTGAAGATATCGCCTTCGAAAGATTTTCATTCATAATTCGTATAGTACAGCTGTTCGTAGCAATAGTAGTAGTAGTAGTAGTAGTAGTAGTAGTAGTAGTGGGTAGTAGTAATAGTAGAAGTAGTAATAGTAGTAGTAGTCGTAGTAGAAGTAGTAGTAGTAATAAACCAATAAACAATTTATATAAAAAAAAATTCCAACGAGCCAAATTGATTTTATTTTGCAAAAAAAAAAAAAAAAAATAAAAATTAGAATTGTGATTTATGAGCTTATATAATTTACATAAGTTAAGAAAAAATTACTAAACAATCGCTTACTCTGCGCTAAATAATAGTGCAGGGTAACTTCTAAGATACCAAAACTCCTTTATTGCTATTGTTTACATACTAACTACTCTTACTAGATCCAAGTCGTTATCTATCTATAGTTTATCAGTAGTATTTAAATTAAAATTTTACCCAAACTAATAATCTTTTATAATTAATGTCCAGCTGCATCCATCAATGCTATCAAAAACATATTACACCATTGAAAGAAAGAGTAAGAAAAAAAAAAAAAATTACTTTCATACGTCCTTCATGTGTCCGCTTACAAAAAAGTTATTATAGTCATATTATGGTCCCAACCATAACGTACGACTTTTTTAAACAAAGTTTCTCTATATCTATAAAAACAATGGAGATATTCAAGGTGATCAAAGTTATTACACCACTCTGAATATATATATATATATATATATATATATTTTTTTTTTTCAACGAACCAATCAGGTCAGCCAATCACCAATCGGAATCCACAAAATCGACGGACATGTCACATTTTCCGATTTTTCCACATCCACCCGCCATCACTCTAACTACGAACCATTCGAACTGCAATAAAAAAATCCCCATTTCACAGTCTGCTCCCACATGCTCGACATTTTATCGCGTGCTACGAATACGTTACGATCATCTCTCTCTCTCTCTCTCTCTCTCTCTCTCTCTCTCTCTCTCTCTCTCTCGTTTTTTCTATCTCGTTCGCACTTTAATACTTTTTCAAGCATTCTCTTCTATTGAAAAGAGTAAAAGAAAAAATATCATCGTGGTACACATAAATCCCATAAAATCGTAAGAGCCTGATACGTAATTGGATACCTTAATTATCTTGTCCACATGTTAGATATGATTTCTCCCACTTACCCTCATCTCTTCCAACTACTCCCCCCCCCTCCTCAACCACCGACACTTGAACAGCCATCCACTACCATTACCATTACCAACACAACATACTTAGGGGCCAGAAAATATTTTTTCTCGCTAAATCGGTGAACCTCGGCAAAAACGTTATACCATTCGAATTTATCATCTTACCTAAGCTCGATGTCGAGAGAGAGAGAGAGAGAGAGAGAGAGAGAGGCGGGGTAAGAGAAAGAAGAAGAAGAAGAGTAAAGTATAGAAATATAGTAAAATAGAAAGAGAAAGAAGATTGGTAGCCACGGCAGTAGTAGGAGCAAGCAAGCTCGTATTTCCGATCTCGTTCTTTTATTTGATCGTTTTCTATCTATCTATCTAGCTATCTATCTATCTAGCTATCTAGCTAGCTATCCATCTATCCATCTATCTATCTCTTTCTTTCTTTCTCGAGGGAGACTTGCTCCATTACTCTCTCCATCTGCGGCGGGATAAATATTATGAAGACAAAAGATTCCGGCTTGTCCGTAAAATATGGCAAGAGAAGTGTGTGCTCGCGCGCGCGCGCGCGCGTGTATGCGTGTGTGTTTACGTGTACGTGTGCGTAAGCTTGCACGTGCGCGTAAATGTGAATGCGAATGCGAATGTGAATGTGAATGTGAATGTGAATATTTATGTGTGTGTGTGTGTGTGTTTATGTGTGTGGGATTGTCCGTGGAACGAGTTCACGGTTGCATGGAAGGGTGCTAGAAGGGACGTGATAAATTCGTACTACCCCTTAGAACCGGACGATCTCTCGCTTTGCAGTACCTCACGATAATGCGCTTCCTTAATTATTTATCTTGCGAGACAGCCTTGTTCCCTGCCGCTACTGGTGCTGTTGCTGCTGTTGCTGCCGCTGCTGCTGCCCTTCCTGGGAACTGAATTTTCTCTTTAACTATTTTTAGAGACATTTTCTAAATCGCGAAGAATTTTTATTACATGGCTATTTATTGTGAAATTTATTATGAGATACGTATATTATGAAATATACATATATACCTACATAAATACATAGCCACTCATACACGCGTACACGAACACGTATGTGTATACAATCTGTATAATTTTGAACAGTTTTATAATATTTTTCTTTTTTGACAGATGTCAAATTTAATTGCCCTTATTTAATTATCACACATATTATATTGCCTGCAGCAAATAAAAATTATCTTGATATCATATATATAATATAATTTTTTATATCTTTTTTCTGAGATCATTGATTCAGACCACTCCGATGATTCGACGATAATTTTCACGAGTTTCTCTATAATAAGAGAATAAACGAATTATAGACACAACGAACGAGAAGACAATAAAAATGTAAGAATCACCATTTGAGACTATTTGAACATCAAATCAATAACAAAATGTTCGAATCATAATTACCAACGATACAACGTACGATCTTATAGATATGAAAATACATATCTCATGTATCTTTAAAAAGGGGAAAATGAGGGAGGTGTTGGAGCAAGGAGGGGAAGGGGAGTGGTGGATGAGGGAGCTGGAAAAGAAGAGAGGGGAGGAAAGGACGACGGAGAACGGGGGAAGGGAAGAATGGGAGTGTGAATCGGAGAGGAGGTGAATGTATGCATGTGTGTGGAACCGGAAGCCCATGGTCAGGGAACTAGAGCTCTCTCTCTCTCTAGGATAGTAAATTTAGTTTAGCGATAAAATTATTAGTTGTTAAATTAGGTTAAGTTGTTATTTGACTAATAGATTATAGTAAGTTGACTAGTAAGTAAGATAGTTTTAAGTTAGTCATAAGGTAGATTTAGATAGATGTAAGTGGATGTGAATATGGTCATGGTTGTGGAGGCAAGGGGGGGGGGAGGAGGAGATTGTAAAAGGATTGTAAGAGGTTTGGGTACGCTCCTCGGAAAAGCGCCTTCAAACCCCAAGGGGAAGAATAAAATATCTATCTATCTATCTATCTATGTATCTTTAAAAAAGTAAAAAAAAAAAAAAAAAAAAAAATTGGAGATACGAAAGAATCGTCTAAGAAACTGAATTATAAGTTGGATCGAATATCAGGTAAAAAGAAAGTGCATGCATGTATGTATGTATGTATGTATAGACGCCCACGAGCATGTATACGTGTCAGTGCGTGCGAGAGAGAAATAAAAAGGCAGAGACAGATACAGAGAGAGAGAGAGAGAGAGAGAGAGAGAGAGAGAGAGAGAGAACAGAGTGAGAAAGAAGAAAAAGCTTTGAAGCAGAGGATAAAAGCGAACGAAATATTGGGATTCCTCGACAGTACAGTTAAATCTTATGGTGGTACGAAAGAAAGAAAGAAAGGAATAAAGAAAGAGGGTAAAAAAGAGGAAGTAGAAGAAGAAGAAGAAGAAGAAGAAGAAGAAGAAGAAGAAGAAAGGAAAGACGTTGGAAAAGTGTCCTTGAGATATTCCCTCGCTAGAGCTTTTCGAGATTCTCGAAACTCTTCGGTAGCAATAAATTCCGATCAGCCGATTAATCCAAGGTTTGTTCTTACCTATACTACCAAAGCACTCACCAAGTACAATGAAGTTCGATTAGGTTTCGACGTAGCTCCTAGCTCCTATTTTTTCGAAGCCATTGCCTCTCTCTCTCTCTCTCTCTCTCTCTCTCTCACGGATATATCCAGAGAGATTTAATGAGTTTCGGGATCAGAAACAGATTTTTCTCTTTTTTTTTTTTTTATTTTTTTTCCTCTTCTTCTTCTTCACTCTTCTCTTCTAATTTTTCTCTTTTCCTTCTCTGTTTTTTATTTTTTCCACATTTTCAAAATCAATAATCGTTTTAACGATCAACGATGGTTTTATTTTTGCGACCAATTTAATTATTACGAATAGCAATAATGTACGTTCGAACATGAATTTATACACGTGATTGATGACATTACAATTCAACTATTTGATTTCTATGATATTAATATATACATATGTGTGTATGTGTGTGTAATCCCAATTTTAATAATATCAGTATTAATAATATCTAATATAAAATATACATATATAAGTATATAATATAATATCATTATAATAAAGTATAAGTGTTAAAACGAATGTTGCCTTTTCTTTCTTTTTGTTCATTTATTGGCCACTCTTCATAATTATCACCTTGCCCTTTACATTTTCCTTTTACAAGAATTACAAGAATTACAAATATTAGAAATCTATGTCGGCGAAAGAAAAAAAAAAAAAAAATGAAAAAAAAAAAAAAATAAAATAAAATAACAGAACGAAATAAAGAAAAAAAGAAGAATGATTAAAAATCCTTACAGCATATTCGGAAAATCAACAACGAATCCATCAATCAAAAGAGAAGAGAAAAATCCAAAATATGAAAAAAAGAAACGGATAGAAAACAAGAGAGCAATACAAAAACAAAAAAAATGGTGACACAGTGATATCGATTTTAGCAATCAGGTGATGTAATTGATTTCTACGATATCGTTCACTCTACTTTAATGATTATTTGTACGTCGAGTAAAAAAGGAATGAATAAAAAAATAATAAAAATAAAAGAACAAACGAAACAAAACAAAACAAAAAAAAAATATATATATATATATGCATGTAAAAAAGGAACTATAAAAACAGCATACTCCGTCAATCATTTCAAAAAATCGACGTTGTAGCACGTTTCGAGCAGCTTCAAAAGATTCGCCATTCTCTCTCTCTCTCTCTCTCTCTCTCTCTCTCTCTCTCTCGCACTCGTATCACGAAATACGCGGAATACGCGAAATACGTAAAGCGACGCGTCAAAGAATTCCGCACATTTTTTGGTCCCGTTGCAAGAGAGTTGAAGTGTGCACGTATGTGTGTTTGCGTATGTGTGTGTGAGGGATGGTGAGAGAGAAGGAAAGAGAGAGATATACAAGGTACAATACACACATACCAATTTTTCTCCGGCATGCGTTATAACGAACGCGGCAACTCGTACGTTCTCATTTCGAAACTGTGCAGCCAGCCAGGAGAAGAGTTTTCGAACGAATTCGTTTGATATTGGCCGAGGTATTATTGAGTATGTCGGTGTAAATATCGTATAGGAAGGGATACATATGTAGATGGATTGTATTATCTGTTGCGAATCGAAACTAGTCCATGTTAGATTAGAGAACGAACATTATAAGTGTAACTACTATTGGAAATATTAAGTATTATTTTATGTCGTTCTATTTCTCTCTCTCTTTTCTTTTATTTTTATTTATTTATTTATTTCTGATTTTAATAGTTTTCAAATCGATAGATTTTATAGTATGAGGTTATCAAACGTATCTAATGTTTATATTTTAGATTTCATGTAGGGTGATTGAATAATATGTAATTTTAGTGACGACAAGTGTTATTTTATTTATTTATTTTTGATCGTATAACAGCCTTGTGATTCATATATATATATTTTTTTTTATATATATATCAAATTATCAAATATTGCTATTCAATTTCGATAAGAGAACGAACGGTATGACAATAATAAGTATGTTTTAGAAACGATGTGTTATTTTATTTATTCCTTTTTGATCGTGTTACGGTCTTGTAATCGATAAATCTTTGTTTTGTGTACCTATCAAATATACTTTTTCAATTTGATTGAAATATAAATTGATAATACAATTACGTGCAAGAAAGAAAGTATTATTTTATTTGTTTATTAATCTCTTCGTCTTTTTTTTTTTTTTTATTTATTAGAATTTCGCAGATAATTACGAATGGATAGATAAGCTAACAGATGTTGGCTAATGATTGATCAAGAAATTTTTTATTTAGGAGAGCAAATATTATATCAATAAAATATAATAGAAAAAGAGGAAAAGTATATAAGAAAAACTACAAAAATTAGAAAATATATTAAAGAATATCGTGCCGATGATACAATTCAATTTTTCGTATTTTTCAAAGATTAAATAACTCATGGCAATAATCATTTCCGACATCACTATTGCCGAACGAATAATTTTATTCTATATCAATAAACTTGGAATACTTTTCTTTCCTTAATTTTTTTTTCGCTTTTATTTTTATTTATTTTAAATGATTTTGATATTATCGACAAACGGAACGGTACAATTCCTTACGTCGATTTTATTATTAAAAATATAATCTGACGTCACCGAAACCATAATTGTCTATTGACTTATTAATCTGTCACATTTATCCTGGTTTGAAATCTTAAAATGAAATGAGAAGGAAGAAAGAAAGAGAGAAAAAGGACGAGGAAGAGAGAGAGAGTGAGAGGGAGAGAGAGAGAGAGAGAGAGAGAGAGAGACGGTTCAAAGGTCAGGGGTAGTTTTTCGTGATACGTCAAACTCGGATGACAAATCTCTCTTACGTTCATTCCAGACGAAATTTCTTAGCTCTGTCGCCTTCGCTTTCTTCCTCTTCTTTCGTGGTCTCAGTCCATTGCTTTTTCATCCTTCGTCCTTTCTTTTCCCCTTGCCGCCGTCTCACTCTCTCTCTCTCTCTCTTTCTCTCTTTATCTATCTACGTCCGTCTCTCTCTCTCCTTTTTCCTCTTTCGAGCATTTCGAACAAGTCACTGACCTTGCAGTTCAATCGAAACGGTATTATGATTAATGACATCCTCTATCTAAGTCACTCTATTTCTTTCCAACTCCCTTTGTCTTTTCTAGAGTTAGAATTATCGACTGTTGGTACGCTTTCTTCTTAATTCTTTTTTTTTTTTTCTTTTACGATTCGCCAGGAAAATACGCGAAGAAACCGATTAACGAGGACTACAACGACAATTCTTTATATCGATCGAGTTTATCTCTCTTTCTCTCTCTCTCTCTTTCTCTCTCTCTCTCATTTTCTCTTTCTATTTTGGCTCGACATATATATATATATATATATATATATATATATATATACATACACATACACAGGTACATATATACAGGGTGGGATCAATTCAAACTTTTTCGAAACCATCACTAAACGTTATAATTAATACACTTTCAAAAAAAAAAAAAAAAAGGAAAGAAAAGGACCAAGAAAAAGAAAAGAAAAGGTAAAAAAGAAAAAATTACAAAAATCTCGTAGCAAATTGCATTTTCATAATCATATATACTTTAACTGTTTGTTTATTTCTTAATAAAAAAAAAAACACGCAAACAAGCAAATATAACATATATGTATACATATAACGTTGCATTTTGCAAAAAGTCGGATCATAACACTTTAAATACATCCACCCTGTATATACACGTATAGAGGAAGACTCGTTCTCTCATTGGTCCATCCCCTTTCTCTTTCGCTTTGCTACCAGCCCCCTTCCCCTCTCCCCTCTACCCGACCATCCACTTTCGAAGCAAAGCACTCTGACCACTGATTGATGAATTAGCACCGTAATCCTCCGTTGGGATACGTCGATCCTCTTTCGATGTTTCTCAACCGCACGACACTACTTTACCCGTGCAAACTCTCGATTTTAGTCGTAAATCGTTGCCCCTATCAATCTTTAGAGGTGCTTGATAATTAAACAACGGCGATACTAAAGACAAATTTGTACGGATATCGTTGCTTGACTTTTTTTAACTATTTTCTTTTTATTTATTTTTTTTTTCTACTTTTTTCCAGTTTTCCTTTCCCTCAATTTGAAGCACCATCACGCGCTATCTCATTTTTCACTTTTTCCATATCTTTCTGTCTTCCGTTTACGTTATGCAAGATGTTATATACGAGAATGAAAATAAAATGTTTGAAATACGAATTAAAAATTTCATGCAAATTTAACTTATAGGATATATATATATATATATATATATATATATAATTTCTATAAATAACATTTAAATAAATGATATATATAATTAAATTTAATAATTAAATATTTATAAATTAACATTTCTGTAAATGATAGATTTCTATTTAATACAATTTTTAATACTTTACGTGATCCATTCTATACAATAAAGAATAACTTTTCGTCATACATATTACTATATATACCACGTATAAAAACAAAGTGTTTAAATCGACACCAATATATATATATATATATATATATATATATATATATATATATAAGAACTATTATATATAATATATATAATAAATTTTCTATAACATTACACAGAATATAAATTTGAGGAAAAAATCAATAAAGAACCATCCCCCCCATAGACGACATAAACCATCATATAAGTGCAAATTAAAGTTGAGTAAAAATTTAAATTTGAATTTAAATTAAAATTAAAACAAAAATAAATAAATAAAAATAAAAAAGAAACATATACACGAGTACAAAGGACCCATTAAAAAGATAGATAGATAAATAAATAAATAAATAAATAAAATAAGTAAATAAAAAAGAAATTCTAGAGACAATAAAGGACAGACTTGGACAAAGTTTAACGTCCATGGAAATAGAAAATCGTACGAAGTATCCAATGTATACATATATTTCGTATCGAAAGGACTGATACGATACGGTGGAAGTGTAAATATTGGCTCGTAAGTGGAAGGAGAACGCTTCTCTGAATATCTATGAAGGCAAATAGAATGAAATGTATAACAGGGTGGTATAGGTTAGATGTGTACATATAACTATGAAACGTGGCACCTACTATACTACTACTATTCTATCCCCCTATTTCACCCCCTTACACATGCCGTTCACTCTTTCTCTCTCTCTCTCTCTCGCTCTCTCTCCCTCCCTCTCTTCTTCCTGTTCCTCACCGTCGTCATCATCGTCGTGGCGTCGCCGTCTTTGAAAAGATATGTATGTACGTGTAGAGATCGGCGAGCCGGTAATGGCCGTTTGTAATTCAATGCACCGGTTAAATCGCTTTTATCCTTACCATTACCGTAGCCTACGGGGCTTTAAACCGAGTGAGCTTTATACGTCTCGAGCGAACAAATCCATTTGTTATATTCGTTTGTACACACATATACGCACACACGGCGCTCACATGCACATGCACACGCACGTACACACAAATTCACACGCGCGCGCGCGTGCGTGTGGTAGGTAAGGTACTTATTTGTGTTGGACGTGTTACGTATGCGCGCGTGTGTGCGTGACGATTTGTCACGGTGTATATAGGTATTTATATATACGTATAGTATGTATGTAACTATGTGCGTGGGTGTGAGCAACGAATCGAGATCGTGGAATAAAGTCGAATATCGCTTTCAAAAGAATTCTCATGGGATGTGAACGGGGGGGAAGAAAAGGAGGTCATGGTGATGTGAAATAATATCCCATGGTAATGGGAATGAATGTTGTGTTGTTGTTTTTTTTTGGTTTGGTCGTTGGTATTCGGCATTTGATTCGTTCAAAGAAATATCGTATACAATCGTTAAAGATTTTCGTACGATACACCATCTGTATTTATTTATTTATTTTTTTAGTTAAGTGATATTAACTTATGTATATATATATATATAAGGTAAATCAATTTCGTGATCACGTGAATTATAAGAGATCGGTCAGGATTAGTTGGAAATAGGGATGGATTAGATTTTTAAATAGATCAATTAAATTAAATAAAGACAATTGCATGACATCATTGTTTCAAAATTAGAAACAAATTATTTATAAATACGACGTTAGATTTTAGTGAGATATTGGTTGTTAGATTAGAACGATATCCTCTTAGCTTAGAATATGTGTATTCACCGTAAGGTACAATAAATTAGTCCAGATTAGAATATAGAATATAGTCGAATAATATAAATATTTGAAATACTGGATACGCCTGTGTGCAAGAAAATTTGACGAAACGATACAATTATTAAAATTAAGTTACGATATTAGGTGGATTAGAAACATCTTGTACGGAATGAATATAATTTAAACTCGATATTTCTCGATATTAGATTTTATTTTTTGAATCTTTTTTTTTCTGAATTCTTTTTTTCGTTATATATTCGTATATATTCATTATTTATTAATTTATATATATATATATATATATATATATATATATATAATACATACATACATACATACACATACATACACATAAAATAGAACGATTAATTATTATTATAAATCAAATATCATACTTCGTGATAAATTTTTCTTTGCTATGAAAAAATATATTAAAATTTACTGTATTAAATGCTTCGAATAAGATAAATAAGTACGTATCTATTTGGTAACATACATATTGCATAACTTCATTATATGGAAAGGTGCAAAAAAATATCGTTAAATTTCTAGCAATAAATCTAAACAGAAATAAAAAAGAAAAAAAAAAAAACAATTAAAGAAAATGACCAAGCAATCCTTGGAAACTCGCATTTATCTTTGCTATTTACTCGTTGTCCCTCCGGTATCTCTTTCTCTGTCTCTCTTTCTCTCTCTTATGTGTTTTTTCTTTCTCTTTTCTAATCCGACTTTCTTTCCCTTTTTCTCGGATAGACACAAATAAAACGCAACTGTAGTATAGATCCAGTGGTTGGTCTCATGTGTTTTGCTTTTTAACTCATTTTGATTTCTAATGGTATTCTCTCTCTCTCTTTCTTTTTTTATATGGAAGTAAATATTTGTTTGATTATAGAGAGAGAGAGAGAGGGGGGGGGGGAGAGGACAACAATTGTAAAATTAGAATTCATTCATTATTTACTTTATCTACTCATATTTATTTAACATTAATTTCGACTGATCTTTCGTTATTTATTATACTTAGACACAGATCTACTATAGAAAATTGTTTCTTTCATAAAATTTATTTATTGGTTCATTTTAAATCACTTAATTAAATCTAACAATGCTTTTTCTTAATTATATTTCGAAATTATTTGACGAACGACTTGTTCCTAATGCTAATTCTAAATCATTAATAAGATAAATAAATGAATAAATAAATTTTATTACCTAATCCGATTATAGATGGCTTGTTAAACAATAACGTTGTAACATCTTATAATAAGTCACACATAAGTTTTCACATCTTATTGTCAATAAAAATAATCGCTAAGACTTTATTTCTATTCTACTTTTTCTAATCAAAATTAATCGAATGAGAATACGACTTTGGTTTAATCTGCTCTTTAAAAATTTCTTATTCAAATCTTTCTTTCTTTTTCTATTCTTTCTTCTACAATCGAAATTTCGACGTTATTTGCGCTCAAATGAAGCATACGAGAGAAGAATCGATTTCTTTTATATGGAAGTAAATATTTGTTTGATTAGACAGATAGACAGACAGATAGTCAGAGTGAGACAGAGAGAGAGAGAAAAAGAGAGAGAAAGAGAAAGAGAGAGAGAGAGAGAGAGAGAGAGAGAAAGAGAAAGAGAGAGGGAGGGAGAGAGAGAGAGAGAGAGAGAACAGCTATTGTAAAACTAGAATACGTTTCATACAAATTTCCTTTATTTATTTATTTATTTATACTATTTATTTAATATTATTTATACACGATCTAACATCGAAAAATATTTCTTTATTAAAATTTCTTCTTCATTAGTACGTACTAAAACGTTCAACGAACAATTTCTTTCTTAAAATTATTCAACGAAACGAATGACTTGATTATTAAAAAAAAAAAAAAAAAAAAAAAACAAAAGAAAGATACGATTCGTTTCGTAATCAATTTCCGAATCACTTATTACTTGTTAAAGAAGTAAACTTTGAAATCTAATAATACCAAATCGTAGATATTACCATCTCATTAACGATAAGTTTCTAAATTTAATTCTAAATCTTACAGATTTTTTACTTTCATTGAGCTAATACTTCATTACCTTAATTCAAATTCATTGAACGTAAATTCGAGTTTGGTTTAATCTCCTCTTTATAAAAATTTCTTATCCAAATCTCTCTCCCCCCCCCCTCTCTCTCTCTCTCTTTATTCATTCTTCTACAATCGGACTCTCGACGTTATTTGCACGCAAATGAAGCATGCGAGAGGAGAATCGATCGAATCGTTGTACTCTAGAAACCCGGAAAATTCTTTCTCCGCAAATTCGACAAGGCAATAGTAAGATTCTAGGAACTTCTTGATCGGTCCCCACTAGAAGAAAAGAAGAGGAAAGGTGGATGTCGACTTGAATCGTCCGATTTCTTCTCCCAACTGTGTCGTAACCTGGTACACCACGTGTCACCAACCATTCCGACGTTTTCTCCGGAAAGGATTTGAAAATCGACCACGTCAAAAATACCTACCAGAATTAGATTACGCTTTCTTCCGTTCTAATATCGAACTTCTTCTAATATATCAAAAATGTAACATATTTGATAACCGACGAATATATATTCTCAAATAATTGAAAACAATAATAATTATTTCTCAATAATATTGATTTATATTTATATTTTATATTTTATCTATCTATCTATTTATTTATATTAAAGTCAACCAATTCATTTAATTAATTTTTCTTATAATTCTCACAACAGTTTATTATAATTAATTATTACTTTTGTGCAGTATGAAGGTGATCTATTACCTCGTTGATGAATAATAATATATAATTATGTATTAGAATGACTTTAAATTATCTGTAGTAATTCAATTTTAATTCGAAGAAATATTTAAATTACCGAATCAGAAAAATTGTCAATAAACCCACAAAAGTGCAATTTAGAGATTAATCAGAATAATTAATACAGAATGTAGACGATAATACTAAAAAAAAAAAAAAAAAAAAAAAAAAAAAACAGGGAAGGAAAAGAACACACACACACACACACACACACACACAAATCATTATCGTTTAAAGGTAATAATAGAGTTTGAAATACTTATAGAAAAGTTCGAATTCGGAATGAAGAATTCGAAATCCGTATTCGTGAAGAATTGATAAAATTAAATAAAAATCTTGATTAAAAGGGATCGAGTGAATTTGATCATTGAATTTGAAAAGAAAATTCTTAGGTGGAAGTTCGCCGTTTGAATTTGAAAAGGGACATTTGAATGGCAACTTCAAGTAAAATCCTCACGATTCGTGCTAATCGGGGCGACGACAACGACGACGATTGCAACGACTGCGACGACTACGACTACGACAGGACGAGAGAAAATTAAAAATTTTTCTGGGCTAAATTCGAAATCGTGCTTTCGGTAAAAGCGTAAAGACGTCAAGCCAGCAAGCAAGCAAGCAAGCAAGCAAGCAAGTAAGCAAGCAAGCAAGCAAGCAAGCAAGGAATGGACCGGTTAGAGCGAAGCTGAGATTAAACTTCGCTTCGGCTCTCTCGACGAATAGTAAGAGAACGAAGTTTTCCATCGTGGAAAGGTGAGAGGTAACTGCACGTCCCGATGTAATTGGCAAATATCTCGCAGCTGCTTTTTCGGAGTTATCGTTTCGAATGAATTCATTTCACGTAGCTTTACACATCTACCATTACAATATATTTTGTTTTCTAACAAAAAGAACTTGATCGCTAATCGGATTAAAAGTATTACAATTCGAATCTTAAGATCCATATTACGAAACTATTGCATAAGTCCGTACTAGATATATTTTTATTTTTTATATTAAACAAATTTTATATTATCCTATATATATATATATATATATATAAATATATAGTATGAGTTATTTTTTATTTGTAAAATCAGAGATTTATTATCGGTCAGATTATTGATATGAAAAGTAAGAAACTTTCGAATTCGGATATTAGAGTTCTAGAATATCGAGGGTTAGATTTTGAAGACAATTAGATTCGTAATTACAAAAGAATCGTCTAATTAATCAAAAATATCTTTTTATTATAACTATAATGCATGGCCAATGACATTAGAAAGAAAACTAACAAAAAAAGAAGAAGGAAAAAAAATCATTGAAAAAATTGGAATAAAGTTAGAAAAGAGTTAACAAGGGAGAAAATAAAAAAGAGATAAGAAAAACGTCGATTGTCGTTTGAAAACTTTTCCTAACAAATGATCAATCTAGAAGAAGAAGAAGAAGAAGAAGAAGAAGAAGAAGAAGAAGAAGAAGAAGAAAGGACAATCGAGCTTCAAACGAAGTCGTTTTCCGAAGGAAGCTTCTCCATTGAAGTACCGATTAACCGAATGCACTCTACTATCAAGAAGAAAAGTAGAAAAAAAAAAGAAAAGAAAAGTCTATTAGTAAAGCTACCATCGTTCTCGCGTGTGGTAACTACATACCCTTAACGAAAGTACGAAAGATCGTAAAACAAATAAGTACTTACATAACTCGTTCAAGAAAATTACACACCTACGTGTATACACAGATATATATATATATATATATATATATATATATATATATATATGCATGAATAGGAAAGTTCAAATAATTACACTTTGGAAACGTTCGAACGTCTTCGATTACCATCGATCCAATAGAAATTAACTTTCTTTCGAAGAAAATTTCGGTTGTTATGTTGTAAAATAATTTTTTATTTGAATCTGATAATTTGAAAATGAATAAAATTATTGTAAATAAAAATACATATATATATATATATATATATATATATATATATATTCACTTTACTTTTATATGAGTATAATTTTTTGTGTAAATAAAACATTGACACGGTATGTAAATTAGAAATTTTTTTCGACGAAGTTAAAAATAAACGAAAAAAAAAAAAAACGATAAATAAAAATATTTGCTTCACTTTTCGATT
This sequence comes from Dolichovespula sylvestris, assembly GCA_918808275.2. Classification (NCBI taxonomy): domain Eukaryota; kingdom Metazoa; phylum Arthropoda; class Insecta; order Hymenoptera; family Vespidae; genus Dolichovespula; species Dolichovespula sylvestris. The sequence goes on from OU964973.1 coordinate 3,595,873, forward strand.
GAATAAACAATTTTTTGAATTAAAATGAAAGAAACTGAAAAAAGACAAACAGTGACAAAAAAAAAAAAATAAAAAATGATTAAAAAAAGAAAAAATATAGCTGACTAACATCAACTTCTCTTCTTCTTCCAGAGGGGAGAGGAAGAGTGGAGGGGGCAAGGGTTTCATTGGTGTTTTTTGTCTCACTTTTTTTACGATCCCACGACGGCTGTTTGCTATATGCTTCACGATGAAAGGGGTTGAAACCATTACCAACGCATGGTCGTTCCAACAATGGGGTCCAGGGTAATTCCGCAAAGGAGTAGAAGACTCAAGAATATTGCAAAAGTTAGGGTAAGTCGAAAGAGAGATTACCATGAGCTTCCTTTTCTTTTTTAACAAGAGAATGCATGGGGAATGGCTTGTATGTAATGTCTAGGGTGACTCTTTACTTCATTACAAGTTCTTTTTCTCACCCTATAGATACACACACACACACACACAAATACATACAATATATACATATATATATATATATATATATATATATATATATATATATATATCTTAACCCAAAGCATTACAAGCTACATTCATCGATATTTCATTTTTATTAAACATTAAGTACTGATTCTTCTTTTTTTTTAATACGAAAAAACACGTGTGTGTATGCGTGTCCATATATATATATATATATATATATATATATATATATATAATATGTATATATAGGGTGGTTCATATAAACCGTTAGAAACTATATTCGCTCGATATTTCAGTTTTATTATACATTAAGAATCGATTTTCTTTCTTTTTTTTTTTTTTTTAGTTCAACGTGAAAAGAAGAGAAAGAAAAATTCACTAATGAACCTCAGACGATTTAAAGGCTTGTTCAAATAATGACAATTTTATTTTTTTTGTTTTTTAATAAAACAAATAAAAAATATTGTCGATATAAAAAACAAAGAAATTCGATTTTATTAATATATCCAAAGACTCCAATTAATGAGCATTATTGAAAAATTATATTTTTTTCGTTTCGGTATATTAAAAACAGAAAAAAAATCGTTAGTCCAATCTATTGTCATTTATTATTATTACTATTATTTTTATCATCATCATCATCACCATTATCGTCATTATTAAAAAAAAGGAGTAGATAAAAATTCGATCGAACGATTTAAAAATAAATTGACGTAAATCTTCCCGGAGCAGAAGCCTATCCACTACCACCCTCGGCCACCCCCGATTGCATCGGCCAAGTTTCTTCGAGAGTAGATACGAGCCCTTAGTTTTCGTTTAAGGCACTCCAACGACGAGAAAGAAGATTAGACGCTTTACGTTCTTTACAACCTGTCGGCATTCACGAGACTGTCGAGTGTCGTCGGAGAGGGTGCACGAGAACGAAAAGAGGGCTGGGAGCGGGTTGGAGGGTTCGGAGAAGTGAGGATCTAGTCAAACGAAGACACACACAACGTCTTAGCCGCACATTTTCACACTGCAAAACTACCTTCGGACACGAGCTGCCTTTCCATGCATATCTTAGCAACTCTCTCCCTCTCTCTCTCCCTCATACATACATACATACATACATACATACGAACATATATTTTCAGCCTTATTCATTCCACCCAACTAAATGAGATAGACGGAGAAGGACTGAGTTGTTTTGTCGAGACGTTGGTACTATACAAAAGTAATGTTCGTGTAAATCTGACGTGACGTAATCTTAAAGTTAGAGAGAGAGAGAGAGAGAGAGAGAGAGATTTTTTGAATTGTTAAATTAATAAATTGATACGTATCATTTAATTTAAAATAATCGACCATGTTCATATACGATAATCAGATAATTAATATTTAAGTTTTGTAAAATAAAAAAATGTCAAGTACCGTAACGATTCTATGTTAAATAAGGTAAATAAATTAAAACAATTATTAACAATGTACGAAAATTGTCATGATTTAAATATATGTTTGTAACACTCAGATAATGTAAAATTAAGTTTTGTAAAATTCCAAAATTTCAAGTACCGTATGAATAATAAATAATCTAAATGTATATTATATTAAAACGATTATTATCAATATATATATATATATATATATAGAATGTTCTGATAAAGTGTTACAAATTAATTTTATTTGAACGTTAATTAAAAAAGTATCGTACGTCGTTTTGTAAAAAAAAAAGAATGTAAAGATGAGGTACTTGCCTACGAATTGTGGTATTGTACAAATATTTTTTTATACTAAATAATGTTTCACACAGATAAATTGAAATGAAATTTCAATGACTACAAATTGTAACACTTTATATGAATTATCATGTACTATTATTTCTTTATGTATTCTATATGTAAGAATATAAAAACCAATAATAATAATAATTATAATAATATGATTATAATCTAAATTTAAATGAAAAACGTTTGATAAATTCATACAATTTATAAACTTATCTTTTATGTTATTATTGTGTGTGTGTGTGTGTGTAGGTATTCCTTTAAATTATTTGTCGTAATTGTATCTCATTAAATCTTCATAAAATGAAACTTTTAATCAACTGTACATCATATCATCGATAATATAATTACATTACCATTCAAATCAAACATAATTGATGAAAATTTCATAATTGTTAAATCCCAGATTAATCCGAAAATAATTAGTAATTATGTATTCTTATTAATCGAATTATTATTTAGTAAAGATCACTGTTATATCTATTCGTTTAAATTGTTTTATAATTTTCACTTAACGTTAAAAATCACAGTAAAACTGAAACTTTTAATTGGGCCAATCATAGTGTCGCGTTATTTTGACTATATATATTTATATATATATATATAAATTACGACATGCGTATAACATCGGTTCTTTTTGATGAAAAAATAACAAAAATAAATACAATAAGAAAACAATTATAGACGGTTATCGTAACAGGTAATCTATGACGCGCAACGATGATGGCTTTTCAGATATTGGAACGTCGAATATCATCCAGTGTTTTAAAGAAAATCCTTACTCCTTCACTTTTCGTGGGATTCTTTCGAACGTGGTAATTTAGAAACGGTCACCAAGGGGATTTTGTTATCGCAAAGGGAACATTTCTCGCCTTCGTAAATCCCCCTTTGCCCTTTACCGTTATCGATACTTTCATAGACCGTATTCGACTTCGGAGAATCTACCGCATTAAAATTTGTTTTTATCCGTGGTAAAACTATCGAGTATTTTTTTTTATTTCATTCTTCTTTCCTTTTTCTCTTTTGTTTTTTTTTTTTTTTGATTTTCAAACGTTTTGTCCAAACTTTCATTACGATATATCGTAATCGTATTGAAAAATATTCCAATGTGCAAAACTTTATACTACGGTTATACAGTCCGTCGCGAAATATTTATAAGAAGAAGAAGTCAATTCGAACTATAATAACATCGTTCCGAACGATTTTTATAGTTTGACTTGGATATTAAATAATCTAACGTTTCGTTTAAATATTACTTCACTTAGATTTTGTCGTATCGATTAATATCCGAACAAATAAATCATTATTAATTTGTAGACCGTGTGTAATGATTAATAAAGAAATTAATAAATACGTCTCATTAATTCAATCTAATTATAAAAATGATGAAGTAAACATTTTCATTTAATACATGTAACAATAATCGTTCCTGTCACTTCGATCTATTCAAGTAACATTTATTCGTTTCCTTTCTTTTCTTTATATTTTTATCCTTTCAACGCTTTGAACGTTATGATACGATAGTAAAAAAAAAAAAAAAAGGGAGAAAGAGAAAAGAAAAGAAAAAAAAGAAAGAAAGAGAGAGAGAGAGAGAGAGAGAGAGGAGGCAAGTATCACAAAGCTTCTAATTCGGTGATCGGCTGACATTAAAGACGAAGAATTAACTGATCGATTAGAGAAATAATGCGGTAGAAAGGTTTAACAAGCGTCTTCAAATTCTAACAAAAGTGAAGAGAAAGGAGAATGTTAGGAAGACCGTTCTCGAATCGTTAGGAAATCGTTAGATACGATTAAAGTTGGGAAAGGTGAGATAGAGACAGAGACAAAGACAGAGACAGGGACACACAGAGAGAGGGAGAGAGAGATTCTACCACGAATACGTATCTTGATCTCGATCATTTCAAGACAGAAAGAGAAAGAGAAAGAGAAAGAGAAAGAAGATTCTTTTTAAAGGTGCCACCACCCACGTAGAGTTTAATCGTTTTCACCCCAACACTTGCAGTCAATCGTTCGACCTTGTCTCCGGTGGTCATGTAAAGTCTGTAATTTCGTTCCTATCCTCCCCCATTCTTCCCCCACTCCAACACATCCCTTTTATTCACTCATTTACTCACATTCTCACATTCTCTCTTTTCTTCATCTTTCCTCCAATCATCTACTCGCTCACATTTCTCTTTCCTTCTCCTTCATTCATTTACTTCCTCTCTCTCTCTCTCTCTCCCTCTCTCTCAGTCTCTTTCACCAATCATCTACTTGCTCAAATTCTCTCTCTCTCTCTCTCTCTCTCTCTCTTTCTCCTTCATTCGTTTACTCAATTACATTCTCTTTCTCTCTTTCATTCCTTTACTCATTTACTCACTTTCTCTCTCTCTCTTTCTCTTTCTCTCTGCCTGTCTCTTTCTCTCTTTCTGTTTCCTCCAATCATTTACTCGCTCAAATTCTCTTTGTCTCACCTTCATTCATTTATACCCCCCTATTTCTTTCTTTCTTTCTTTCTTTCTTTCTTCCTTTCACTCATTTACTTATTTACATTCTCCCTTCTCTCTCTCTCTCTCTCTCTCTCTCTCTCTCTCTCTCTCTCTCTGTCTGTCTCTCTTTTTCTCCTTCTATGATTTCTTAGCTCAATATACATTCTATCTCCCTTTTTTCATTCATTAATTTACTTACATTCTTTCTTCCTCTTATTTCCGATTCCCACTCCGTCATTCATTTACTAACATTCTCTTTCTCTTCTTAACCCATTTATTGATTAGATTATTTCCCTTTCTCTTTTTCGATGATATTGTCCACTTTATTTATTCATTTTCACGGTTTCAATCATTCTCCTTTTCGTTATTCATTCATTTATTTGCGCATTCTTCTCTCTCACTCCCATACGCCCCCTCTCTCTCTCTCTCTCTCTTTATTTCTCCTTTACTCACAAAGTAACGCATATTCTTTCATTCTCGTTCCAACACACACACATTAACACACATTAAATTTTCTCTTATCATACCAATTTATATACTATGTATAGTTTAACGTATATAATCTTTCTTATTTCCTTTTATTTATTTATAAATATACATTATTTATCTTCTTCATTCATTTCAATACTTGTATATGTATATCATCTCTCTCTCTCTCTCTCTCTGACTTTCTCTCCCTCATTCGTTCACTACATACATCTTCTCTTTATTTCTCTTTAACTAATCTGCACACATATTCTCTCATTTTCTATCCTTTTCTCTAATTCACTGATATACCTATTCATTCTTCACGTATAGCCCCTCCCTCTTCTCTCTCTCTCTCTCTCTCTCTCTCTCTTTCCTGTACACTCATTAACTTACACAAAAATTCTCTCTCTCTCTCTCTCTCTCTCTGTCTCTCTCTCTTCCTCTCTTCATCTCTCTCTCTTCCACTTCCATTCATTCATTTACTTACTCACACATATTCTCCCGCGAGCTTTTCTCTTGACCAGAACTCACCTCTGTAACACGTTCTAATTTAAAGCGCTTGCATTGTCGCTAACCCTTTTCCCTTTCCCCCTAGTTATGCCCTTGCCCGTTGTGCCAATAGAATAGAGAAAGAGGAAATGGCGAGGTCGGCTTTTCAAGCAACTTGCTCTCGCTTGGAAAGTTTTTAAAGACTGTCACCCTGGGACTACACTTACCGACCTTTCTTCTCTTTATTTCTCCTCCTTTTTTTTTATTCTCTTCCTCTCTCATACCACCCTTGTCCCTACCCTCTCTCTCTCTCTCTCTCTCTCTCTCTCTCTCTCTCTCTTCTCTCTCTTCACTCTTCTCTAACTCCCTGCCGCACTGTTCTTGAAAGTAGAATCCCGTACGTACAACTATTTTGCGGATCGATAACTTTCGACAAAAGTATTCTACCTTTGGTACGCACCTGGTACGCGCACGTTTCAATTCGATCGATCAAAAGTTATTTTTACTTTCTAAGACGAAATTTTGTTATTTTCCTTTTCCTTCCTTTTAACCCTCTCACAGCACACCTCTTTTTTCCTTCCTTTATATATATATATATATATATATATATATATATATATATATATATATATAAATTCACAATTTTATCTATAAGTAAATCTTTTGTTATACACTTGTCAAGGAATATCGTTGATAGTATTAATTATGACTATTATTGTTGTTATTGTTATTACTATTATTATCGGAGTGTATGTAACAAATAAACATAAGTAGGCGTATATTAGTTGTATAGTTAAGCTAAAAATCAAATTTTTGTTAAATTAAAACTATTATTATTTTTCTTCTTCTTCCTCCTCCTCCTCTTCTTCTTCTTCTTCTTCTTCTTATGATTATTATTACATTAATAATTATTATTGTTACTAAATATTTATGTTATTGACGATAAGAAGAATATTGTTCTACGGTTATACGTTTGTTGTCTGAGAGCACATTATTTTCAAATGAATTTCATTTTATTGGGCCATAAACGTATACATGTATATTACTTATGTTACTACCCATGCGCGCGTGTGCGCACGAACACACACACACACACACATTACTGCATGCATATATGTATATACTGATATTTATATACTTATCGAACAGGAGTGAAAATAAAGGTAATAAAAATTAGATGGAAAGGTGCAAACGGCGGCGTAGGTACGATTAAAACGATTTCGAGACGTCTGTTTACAATTGCCCGGGCTTTGACATCACAGAGATACCGAATGACGAAACGTAGAGCAATTAAGTGCAGTAAATATGTATGTTATTTGTTTTCGAACGTTCAAACGTTCAACTCGTTGTTTTGTTCCTACTTTCAGGAGAAAAAGGAGGAAAGAAACATAAAAAAATAGGAGCAAAAGAAAATAAAAAGAAAATAACAAATAAATAAATATCACGACGACATAGCTCGTATTTATTTATTTGTTTGTTTGTATGTTTGTTTGTTTGTTTGTTTGTTTGTTCGTACTTGTTCTTCTCTCTAAGAGATATCGGATATATTATCGTTCACGTTCTCGATTCTTTCGTTCTTTTCTCTTCCCCTCTACGCCCCGTGATAAGAAAGTCAAAGATTCGATCGAAAGAAAGAGAAGAAGAGATAATATCTGTATAGATAAGGAAAAAGAGAGAGAGAGAAAGAGAGAGAGAGAGAGAGAGAGAGAGAGAGAGAGAGAGAAGGAGAAAGAGAGAAAGAAAATATATCTGTAATGAATGAAAGAGAAAAGAAACAGAGTGTGTGTATTGAATGAAATAAGACACTGAGAGAAACAGAATCACAGAGAGAGAGAGTGATAGATAGAGAGAGAAATGGATTAATAGAAACATCGAATATGCGCCTAGTTAGTAAAAAGAGGATAGAGTATATATATATATATATATATATATATATATATATATATATGTCTAATGAATGAAATCAGCAAAAGAGATTTATATATAATTAGTATATTAAGTGTTTCTCATTTATTAAAGTTAGTGAAAGAAAGATATATATATATATATATATATTAAGAATAATATTATGTGTGAACGAATGAAAAAGAAAGATAATGAAATATCTTCAAATTTATTATTTTTCCTTTTATTTTTATTGTCAATAATAATTTCTAATAATCTCTAATCTTCTTTTTATATAATCTTTTAATTAAATCATTAAATCGTCTCTCTCTCTCTCTCTCCCTCTCTCTCTCTCTCTCTCTCTCTCTCTCTTTCTCTTTCTCTCAAATCTTTCTTTTTCATATTTATTTTTCTGTGACTTCTCATTTTAAATTACTCACATCTCTATGTGCGTTAAGTTTACTTGAGCTGTCATCCTATTGTTACACTTACTACATACATTCTCGGTATATTTATATACATTAATGAGACACACCGTTTTGTTATGATTTCCAAACAGTCTCGTTTCGTCGAAGAGGAAAGTTCTCTCTGCTAAGTTTCCCGTTTACTCTACAGATTATATATATATACACACATGGTAAGTTAATTAATTAATTTTTTATTTTAACATATTAACCTATGTATATTATATAATAGATATTTACTCTTATAAATAAAAGATATAAGTAATATCTAATGATTAATAATAGAAATTCATTATAGAATCGTCGTACTCTTTCATTTATTCACCACGTAATAATAATTATTGTTATATGTATGTATGTATGTGCATATATATATATATATATATATATATATATATATATTTAAACCATAATTACTGATTAATACTCATATAATAACAACAATAAATTATACATATATTTCTTTTCATAATATTTAATAGTATATGGCAATCGGGTACGTAATAAAATATAATAACATAAAATAAAATAAAACAAAAACGTAATAATAATAAATTGTATTATTCGTAAGAAATTGTAAGATATAATATATTCATTGTAAACGTTTATCGTTATTATTATAATTACTCTTGACGTTATTATTATAATTACTCTTGCCGTTATTATTAGAACGCTTCGTCCGATTAATTATTACGAATTTAGAGAAGGACGAAGGGATCGAGAAAAGAAACGTCAGAGCAAGACATAAAACGTAACGAATCAGAGTTTCATATAGGGAGAATACAAATTACGTGTCATCGATCGATCGAACGTCACATTCGATGTTCCGTTTCTCTCTTTTTAACAACTCTTCAACGACTGACGGTCTACATCATCGCACGCTTTTATATATGTACATATGGGCACACAGAAACTCAGGCACACACACAATATGTATGAAGAGAACGATCGAACTATTGCGAGAACCTTTTCGACAGGGGAATTCCTAGTCCATCGATTCCGATGCTTCCGACATCCTCGGTTAAACGGAAATTGCATGCGCGTTAGACGACAAGAAGTGGTTATAAATTATCATCGACCATGATAACGTCAATAGTTTTGTACGAACGGATACGATCCTCATGTTTGACTGATTTCTAACGATCTCTTTTATTTATTTCGTTTTTATATCCTAATTTCAATTCTTTTTCTTTTTTTGTTCTCTAATTCTTTCTGTATCCTTTTTTCTTCCTTTCTCTCTGTTTTCTTTTTTCTTTTTTATTTATTGTAAATAAATGAATTCTGAATTTATGTAATTGAAGATTTATTAATAACGCTAAACGCTCCACGTTAAGGATTATTTTATAATAATTTGTGTGAGTGTGTGTGTAATGAGAGTGTAATATATTGTGTGTGTGTGTGTGTGAATGAGAGAGAGAGAGAGAGAGAGTATTTTATAATTTAATCTATTTTTCCATATTCTTTTGCCCCCATTCGTTTCGAGATCGAAATTTGTCTATGATTATTAATTAATTGCGTCTAATATAATATATATTGTTCTATTATATTAAATTATAATTATAGATATTATGAAATAATCAGAATTTAATGTAATAGTCATATTATAGGGTGAAAAGTATATATTATTCAAATAATTAGACGTATTATTATATTCTGTAGGATTATATATGAATAAGTCGCATTAAATATAAAAAGAAATGTATTTAACTGTACAATATAGGATAATTAATATTATCTATGATGATACCATTCAATCCTATAAATATTAATATATTATTTATTACATTAATCGAAATATTTAACACTATTTAATTTAATTAATATTAATAACATTTGAATAATGTTTGATGAAACACTATTAATTTTTTTTCAATTTTCAAAACAATTTTCTTATAAAATATTAAATAATAAAATAAATTCTTTCTCTAGCAGCCATTGTCATAAAATTATTATATTCAAACTGATGAAACATTTACACAGGTTATATACATATATAAAAAAAAAACGATAAATGTAGGTGTGAACGTATTAATAATTGCAAAAATTCAAGGTCAAGTTTTCACCTTCTAAAATCTTCAGTTTGTTGAAGATCCATTCTCTCTCTCTCTCTCTCTCTCTCTCTCTCTCTCTCTCTATCTATCTATCTATCTATCTATATATCTATCTCTTATTTTCAAGGACGGTTGCGTTTTAAGATAAAAGACGTTAATAAGCGTGAAAGGATTAAACTAGACGCTAATGAATCGTATGGATGACTCATACCACGAATCACAAACGTAAATGTTACGCTTGGTCGATGGAGCGTGAAACGACGTGATCTCTCTTCATTTTTTTATTTATTCCTATACTTGACGATAAGAAAACATAACGTCATAGAGTATACGAACTCGAAGATAATTATGTTCTACATATCTTGTATTAATTCAATAAGGGATTTTCTCCATTTTTATTTTTATTTCATTTGATCGATATTAGACTCGGTCAATCACTTTTTTATCACCGAACTATCGTTTATATTTTTTAAATAAATTTTTCAATTTTCAATTACACACACACACACACACACATACTATATATTATATAAATGTTTACATATATTTTTATATACGCTTAATAAATATGAAATATTTTTTAGACATCAATAATATTCATGAAGAAACGAAAGAGTATATTTTGTTTTTTTTTTTTTTTACGATATTACGTTCGAAAAGAATTATTTGAAATTTTGTCTATGTCTCGTGCGATTACAAAAGTAAATGGTAAATGATAAAATTCATTAAAATGGCGATAAGTACGAATTTTACTTTGTTTAAAAAGCAAATCTATAATACAATAAATTCGATTATGATCGATGACAACGAAAGAAATCGAAGAAAAAAATGTAAAAATAACTAGATACTAATATTAAATTGGAAAAATTCTTATTATATTTTTAATAACTAAAATATTTCAAATATCCATACAATAATACGAATCATTTAATAAATGTAAAAAAGAAAAAAGAAAAATATAAGATCTTTGCATTCCTTTAAGGGGGGGGGGAAAAAAAATCAATGCACAATTTTTCTAACCTCGTTTTAAAATTATTACAGATACCTACGGTACACCTAATGAATTTCAGAAATATTTTCCTTGAAGAAAAACGCAAAAAAAGAAAAAAAACAATAGAAAATAAAAAGAATAGTCATCGTTCCTTTAGTTTTACTTAATAATTACATCGAGTGTATCTTACTTAGATACATAACATTCTACAATACTTACACGTTAGACAAATGTGTTATCGTAGAACGAATTTAACGATTACGGATCATAAAAAGGTGGCCAAAGAGAGATAAGTGAATTTTCTCGATCGACAATACACGCCAATGACGTAGGAGAGTCACGAACTTGAAACTTTTGCGAACGTAAGGACTTAAGAACGACTTTGGTCTATCCCTATCTCTATCTTTCTCCTAACCTTCTTTCACCCTATGTCTCTCTTTCTCTCTCTCTCTCTCTCTCTCTCTCTCTCTTTATCTATCTATCTATCTACCTATCTATCTTTCTACGTGAAAAATCATCGATTCGAATTTCATACTTTTCGAAAGTTTGTCCGTTTATTTTTAGAAAACGCACACATACATTACTCTCACTACCACTACTATTATTATTACTATTACGACTACTATTACAACACACATGGATGGACACGCAAAGGCGCCATTTCCTTCTTGTTAGTTTAATAAGAATATTCCATTCGCATCTCTCTTTCTCTCTCTCTCTCCCCTCCCCCCTCTCTCTCTCTCTTTCTCGATAGTATTTGGTTAAGCCTTGAGCTTTTAACACCCAACGATGGCGATTACCATTTACGAGAACGATTAGCGTTATTGTCCTTATTAATACAGCTTATTCTCCACGACGGTATGCTTTTCTCGAGCAGAAAGAGAAAGAGAGCAAGAGAGAGAGAGAGAGAGAGAGAGAGAGAGAGAGAGAGAGAGGGAAAGAGAATGAGGGAGAATGAGAGAAAGGGAGATAGATAGAGAGAGAGAGAGAGAGAGAGAGAGAGAAGAGTTGGTAGAAGGGATGGTAAAAGTGAGAGGGAAGGAATTAGGAAGCACCCTTCGAAAGTTTTCACGAGGACTCCGAGACTCCCTACTTCACTCTCTCCACACCCTTCTAATCTGTTCGTACGTTGAAACTCGCAACGAGCTTGTAACGCGGCTTTACTCGTCGTGTTTTCCCACCCTAATTCCAGAGTTTCTTTTTCTTTTTATTTCCTGTTTTTGTCCTTTCTCCTTTTGTTTCGTCTCTTTTTTTTTTTTCTCAATCTTTACGCCGGCGTAATTTCCGATCGGCGGTTACATAGTAATGACGACCGAGTAAAGTATTTTTACAGTCGTTTAGATTTCTTTGGTAAGAACGATTACGACAGATATTAGAAATCTGTGGACACGTTCGCATACGTGTATTGATTTAAATAAGTAACGTCGTTGCATTAAATATTTATTTACGATAATGGCGAAACATACATGCACGTCATCGTTTAGTTTCTTTCGTCGGAAAGAATATTACATTGTAGTATTAGAAATGTTTAATTTTGTAATTAGTCGATGATGCGATATACGAATATTGATTAGATTATAATGATATTATCGTATTCAATATTTGTTTATGATAACGATAAAACGATGTATTCATTCAATTGTTTAGATTCTCTTCCAGAAAGAATATATCACAGCATTAGGAATGTTTTATTGTTGAAATATTGTGGATGATTAAAAAAGTACAGACATTTATTGGATAAGTAATATCACATCGTATTCAATATTTGACACTGACAATGCGCGAGCAGATAGTACGTTTGAACGTTTAGATTCGTTCAGAAATAATAATTAATGTATCCAGAAAAATTAATGACCCTTGAAAATCTTTTCTCTCCTTTCTACGTAATCATTCTTGTACACTTTTTCAGACATTATTTTTTACAACAATGAACAAGAAAATACGCAAACCAACGAAACTAAAAGGAAAAGAAACACTTATTATGATAAAAATATTAAAGAAGACGGAGAAAACCGATCGCACATTATAAATAATTCGCTCTGTAATATTTGTGATAAAATAACTATGCGGAAAAGAGGAAAATAAAGGAAAAACAGATTTTAAAGAAGACAAGTATAATGGTTACATATATTTCATTGTCTCTTATCGTCATTCATCGTAAACAACAAAATGTGTATATATGTGTAAATGTGTAACGCATGCGCTCGCGCGTGTGTGTGAAGAATACTTATACGTATGAGAGAAAAATAAAGACAGACAGAGAGAGAGAGAGAGAGAGAGAGAGAGAGAGAGAGAGAGAGAGAGAGAGAAGAATAACAGAAAAATACGAGGTCTCTCACTCGCAACTATAGCTTTTCTACGACAAAAGAATCAAGAGACGTAAGAGAAGAACGGTGCAGGCTGTTCATCATTCCGCTAAGCCACCACCACCAACACCACTACTAGCAGTACTACAGTGCTACAACCACCGCTGCTACCACTACCACAATCATCCCCTTCACCCTCCATCGTATTCCAGTCCGCAAATCGCGGTCACTCGTTGTGCTTAAAAACAGCTTTCTCTCTTTCCTTTCTTTCTTTATTTATGTATGTCTTTCTCTCTTTATTTATGTCTCTCTCTTTCTCTTTGGCCCCTCTCTCCCCTCTCTCTTTACGTATGTCTTTCTCTTTCTTTCTTTAGTCGTGTATGTTTCTCTCTCTCTCTCTCTCTATTTTTCTCTTCTTCTTTTCTCTCTTTGTTTATATATATATATATATATATATATATATATATATATATATATATTTTCTTTTCTTTCACTTGTTAGTTATCTCTCTCTCTCTCTCTCTCTCTCTCTCTCTCTATCGCCCTTTTTACTTTTTCTTTCTATTTTCCCTCTCTAAGAGAGAGAAAGGGAAAGAGAGATGTTCTCTTTCTCTCTTTCTTATTTTTCTTTCTATTTACTTAAAGAGAGTCAGGGAGAGAGAGAGAGAGAGAGAGAGAGAGACACACAGAGAGAAAGAGAGAGAGAGACACAGAGAGAAAGAGAGAGAGGAAGATGTTCACTTCGTCGCTTCTTTCGAGCCAAGTTCCTTCTATTTCTTTTTTTTTCTTTCTTATATTATTTGTCTTTCTTCCTTTTTTACTTTCCTTTCGCATCGACTTTTATTTGTAAATCGTTTAGGGATTATAATCGTCACTATTATCGAACACATTTTCATTTTTCATTTCGATCGACATGAACGCACCAGAATGAACGTACATATATCAATGTCGACATATTTTCTCTCTTATAATGCAGCTTGTATGTCTACGTTTGCACATAAATTAGAATGTTTTTAATGCGCTATGTTTCTCGTTGTAATTATTGTAGTGATCGAAGATTCATCGATTGCTTCTTTTTTAATTTTGTTTTATTTATTTATTTATTTATTTTTATTGTTTCGACTATTTTCTTTCTTGTACTCTTTTTAATAACTACAAATCGACTGATTTTTTCTTTCCCGATTTGTTTCAACTTTTTGTAAAAAATTTCTGTTCTATTCTAATCGTTAAACGTATGTGAATGGATATGTATAACGATTCAGTCATTATTTGTGGTACAATGAGGATTAATTAACGAACGTTCTTTGTTCCCCGTAAATATGGATATGTAGATATGTTATACGTGTACACGTTTAAGTATTAGAAAATATTAGAGCATACAACGATAACTCCGTTGTTTCGTATTAACAATGAGTGATAATAGTATAATAATAATCGATGTGATTTTATCTCGACGATTACATAATGATCTTGACCAAAGATCTTATAACATTTTTAATTATCAATTATATAATTCGATAATATTGATTTATTATTTAAATTTTAATTTAATTTTAATTATTATACATACTTGTCATGTATTAATGAAAAATTTTACATTAAAAAGATATATCAATTATTTATTAATCATAAAAATCGATTACGTGTAACACGAATGAATGTTAATTGGTCATTAATATTTTAATCATACAAATATAATAACCGTATTAATCGTTCAGATTTAAAATGAAATCGTGATCTAAAAAGAGCAAAAGGACAAATTTTATCGTAGCAGCTATCGTACAATTGATAATTCGATTTATTATCATAATAGATAACAATCATTAGAAAAATTAAATACCATTCACGTAAACCTACTCGGGGATCTCTATAAAGAAGAAAAAATTTTTTACGCCGAAGGAGATAATATCCAGTGAAATCCGTTTTTCGATTTTAAAGTAACGCTTTTCGTTTTACTGGGAAGAGCCAGTAGAATATTAAATATTCATGTAATCGGATTCGGTAAATCTGATCAAACTGGATTGCAAAAGGAAAAAGGGGAAGGGGAGAAAATCCAAAAAAAAAAATAGAAAAAATAGAAAAATAAAGTACGCATATAAAAAACAACTTTTCCTTTTTGGATTTTCGCAAGCATTCCAGGATTTCCGAAGTTATTTCCTGCACGAATGGAAAAAAGTAACAAAGACAGACGTATATTAAGTGAGTATATATATATATATATATATATATATATATATATATATATATATATATAGAGAGAGAGAGAGAGAGAGAGAGAGAGAGAGAGAGAGAGAATTATAAAGGGGAGGAAGAGTAAACGTGTTACAATTTTCCAACTAAATTATTTCTAAACTCAATCGTGCTCAATTCGCTGGATCGTTAAGTTTATTGGGCTTACCGCAAATAATTTACCAATATGGACGTTTCAGCCGACATAGCCAATTTATTCCTACGCTCGACTAATTTATTATGCCAGATTGCGATTTCAGTTTTATCGAAAATAGTATGTATATATATATATATATAGACGTTTTTACGTGTTAAATTGTAATTGTACGCGAGCATGTTGAGAGAGAGAGAGAGAGAGAGAGAGAGAGAGAGAGAGAGAGAGAGAGAGAGAGAATAAAAGGTATATAACATTTTATTATTGTTGTTTAAAAATAAATTAACTTATCCAGGGATTGAGTGATTTTAACGAAGAGTTTGTTGTTAAATGTTTTAAGTATATTGAAATATCAGTTTTTCAAGGTGTGCTTTTTTTTTTGTGCATAAAATATAGAGAACAAAAATTTTTTAAAAACAATAACGGACCAATTTATTAAAGGATATATCGAGTTTTGCATTTTAATAAATTGTGATGTAAATTAAAAAGGAAAAAAATATGTAAATATAAGTACACAGATAAACTTGTTATAATCTACATTACGATCCTATATAATAAAAATTATAATCTGAATTATAAGAAAGGATATAGTAATCGTCGTCATGTAATTTACATAACTTTTTAATCAGTAGATACACCGTATACATAAACAGAATTGTCGAAGTAAAAGAAATTTGAAAATAATTCCTGAATTCGTTATTTGGAAATTAAAATGAACAAAACTTCACTCGAATCTTTTTCTAAAATGAAGGAAATAAAACGAACAAAGAAAAAAAAGGGTAAAACGAAGACAAAATTAAAGAAAATAATTATACTTCTATTATTCCGATCTTTATTACAAATAAAAAATTATAAACCCTTTCTGTTCTCTCTCTCTCTCTCTCTCTCTCTCTCTCTCTCTCTCTCTATTTCTCTTGAAAAACATCACCAATAACACCCTCGAACACCAAGTCAAACAGAGAGGGTTAAAATAACAGGAAAGCAACGGATGAACCCTTGTCTTATCGTTCAAACCGCTCGTATCCTTTATACATGCTCGCTCATTGCTATAACGGGTGTACGATAAAAGCGTACACCTCGAAAGACCCTCTCAGAATTTCTCTCGACTATATTTATGCGATAACGTTACGAAATACATACACACTTACACGCACACTTACACACACACTTACATACACATTTACACACACTCACACACACACACACACACACACAGGAGAGAGAGAGAGAGAGAGACTCGTAGTGACTATTTTCCAACCCTCTCTCGTTTATCACAATCCCTTTTTTTCTTTCTTTTTTTTACTTCGTTTCTCTCTCTCTCTCTCTCTCTCTCTCTCTCTCTCTCTCTCTCTCGATATATAGTTATCTAAAGTTCACGAACGCACAGAGGAGACCAAAATTATCCGTCGAAGCTTCATCGTTACCGACGAGAATAATTGGTATACTACAGGTGGACGCTATTCGACAAAGTTAATCCGTTTTAATGAGAGCTCCCAAAGCGACTTCGGACGATTTTGAATCGAGCAAGAAATGATTTTACTGTGTGTGTGTGTGTGTGTGTGTGCAACGTGTACGTTTGTTCTAATTAATAACGGTTATAAATATTATACACATAGAATATTAGACACATAAACGTATAATCTTTGCTATAAATAAATCAAGGTACATGGACGGACATGAGTTATTAAAGTAATACGCATGTACGTATGTTTCATTAATCCAAATTTTATTTAAATAAGTTTTGATACACGGAAAAAAAAGAAGATATTAAGAAAATGATAAAATGATAAGAAAACATTGATACCTTATGATACTTGATATATTTTATTGATATTAGTGAAGTCTTTGAGTCCTTATCAAAATGTAATAACATTGGAATTAACATATTATTGGTATTTATTGGTTTATGAATTTTTTGTTTTATCTATAGTATTAATAAAATATCAGTATTTTTATGCATTAATATTTTATTAGTATGTATGTATATATATGTATGTACGTATATTAGATCTATTGAAAAGTTTCGTCTGCTTAGCATACAATTAACTTTTATATTTAAATAAAGCTTTATTTTTTTTTTCATCTTTTTTCTTGTTCTTTAATAAACGTCTGTTTAAACGAAATCTCATTATTTCTCTAATTATTTTCATATAAAAAGTTTATTTTAATAAGTGAACATTTCTATCTATAAATCTAACATATTCATTTACTTCACACACGACACACTCACACACACACACACACACACACACACAGAGAGAGAGAGAGAGAGAGAGAGAGAGAGAGAGAGAGAGAGAGAGAGAGAGAGAAATGTCATAATTAAACTTAATTTTCATACTATTCTATATACATATAAAAGTACTTAGAATAGCCGTGCCATATACCAGGCAATTAAAAACAACGAAGACGAAGTCAACAATTAAAAAAAAAAAAAAAAAAAAAAAAAAAAAAAATAAAAATTAAACATGCACGTACGAACACACGAGCGCGTGCGCGCGCGCACATACACACGCACGCGCGCACACACACATCAAAAGAAAAAGAAAAAGGATAACAAACAAAGTACAAACATAACTTTTGTCTTAGGATATCTCGAACGATCTAAAAGATGAAAAGGAATCGATTCGAAATTGGGTTGGAGGATAGCGAAAGAGGGGAAGGGGGAAGTGTCTAATGGTGGTGGGTAGATGAGTATGAGATGGGTGAGGTGGGTGGTGGCGGAGGCAGGGGGCATTGGGGGATGGGAGAGGAGGTGGCACTGCCGAGCGAACCGCAGCTTCCGTCGCATCGTTCCGTCGCGCCGTTGCGGGAAATCCGGATAAACCCGATTTCCTGCAAACGTTCCACCCTCGGCCACTTCGACACTCCCCTTAGCACCCCTTCGAAGAAGTCAGGAGAGCACCGACGAGGACGACTAATATGTAATCCGGTTCCAATATCCTTCTAGATCCCTGCAAACGTCGCCTTGTAACGTTCGCCTTCGAAATCCATCTGCTGACTTCCCTTGCTTAAGGAGAGAAAGAGATAGATGGACACTAAACAAGTTCACTGTTATGCGAAACAGAAAGAGAGAGAGAGAGGGGGGGGGGAGAGGGAGCGGAGGGAAACAGATAAAGATTTCATGGCGAATAATAAAAATATCTAAGAACATTTTTAGATGGATCATTTTTTATTTCACTTTTTTCTTCTATTTCTTTTTTAATCATTCTCTCTCTCTCTCTCTCTCTCTCTCTCTCTCTCTCTCTTTCTCCAGATGGCTATATACTCCAAGTAACAGAATTAATTTTATTTATGTCGTATCTGATATAATTTGATATATTTCTTATATTTCCACTTCGTTTTTATATTTCATTTAATATTTCATTTTCTTAAACTTTTTATAATTCATATTGAAAAATTCTTTCTGACGTTTAATAAACTTCACATTTATTACATTACATTAATCGATAAATTACGAATGAACGAACGCGATAAAATAATGTATAATCTTGGGTGTCTAATTTTATTCTAGTTTTTTTTTTTAATTCATTAATTTAATTCACCAGAGCGATATTATTAATATTTTTAACGCGATCGTATTGAAAATCGTTCTTAACCCATCGTAAATATAATTAATGTTTATTACGTATTATTTGATCCTTTATTATTCCGTCTTTTCTTTTTTTCCTACGATCGGTATTGGGATTATACTATTCATTTTTCTTTTTTTTTTTTTTTTTTTTTTTTATTTGTTTTATGTTGATCAATCCTGAAAATACTTCGTTCTATATGTAATAATACATATTAATCGTGTAAATGTAATAACGACTATAATTGAATATAAATGCGACTATTATTTTTTTTTATGTCTCTTTTACATTTTTTTTCATTTCTCTCTTTTTTTTTTTTTTAAATTTTTCGTTGATATTTGCAATCTTATCACCTCGATGCAAAAACGATATGATAGTGATCTATAAGAAGTACAAAAATAAAAAGAAAAAAAGATAAAAATCATCGGTCGAACGTCAGCCGTGAAAATTGCTTTTACCGGGCTCGCATTTAAGTGGCAGAACGTACGAATCGAAATTGAATTCTGCCAACATACGCCAATGGAAACTTTTCCGATCTTTTGGACTAACCGTTAACTATTTTTTTATACATATGTACGTTTCTAATCGTTAGATATCCCCTCCAATCGAAAGCGTTCATTCTAGCTTGGCGCCACCTATACCGATGCAAGATTTTTATCGATTAGGTTGTTTGATTTTTCGACATTAATTATATTTATTACTTCGATTTATTCCACGCGTCATTCTTAAACGATTACATCAAAAGATTTTTTACGAATGTTGGTTAATTATTATTATTATTATTATTATTATTACATTGCATCGTAAAATTCCTTTTTCTTTTAAATTTCAATTTTTATTCGTTCGCGCTATATTACTTACACAAAAATATTTAATGACGATCAACGAAGGTTCACTAATAATTTCAATTCTATTTGTTTTCCAATTTATAACTGGCATGAATATTAAATATTAAAAACATTGATATATCTCTATTTGTTATTATATATTATTATTATTATTATTATTATTATTATTATTACTATTATTATTACTATACATATATATATCAATTTTTATTATATATATTATTGTTTACATTACCTCATAATTTCTGCAAGTAAATTCTTTCGATTGAATTAAAATTATTTAAACAAAATGTTACGCTCTTCTTTTTTTTTTTTTTTTTAATGACAGACAGAATTATAATATCTAAAGCAATATTATTTTTAAATATTCTTAATTTAATTGGATTTAATAACAATTGAATAGGACGTTGCGATAATTTTAATTATCCAAATGCTTTCCATCGTTTAAAGAACGTGTTTCAATGATTGACAATGTTGTCTTATTAATCTGCGAGTTAAAGACGAAGAGAAAATAAAATAAAAAGTAAAAAAAAACAAAAAATAGAAGGAGGAGGAGAACAGTAGAAAAAAAAGGAAGATGGGGAAGTGCGAAAATGATGGTCAAGTTATAAAAGTTATATTTCGTGGGGAGTTGTAAAAAAGTTGGAAGGGTTCGTGCCGCCCTGTCACGTTTAAGTAAGGATAACCTTAGTTACCTGCGTTCTGGTTGCACGAGAACTTTACCTGAGAATTCGAGGAGAAAACTGGAAAAAGAAAGTACTAATAAAAAAATACGTTGCTTATATACGATTAAACTAGACGCGAGCAGTTACAAGTTACGAGCATATGTATGTACATACGTACGGTAAGATCACTTCCGATTTTTTTTTTTTTTATTCTTTCTTTCACTTCCTCTTTCTTTCTTTATCGATTTGCTTCATTTTCTTTATAAACATCTCATCATTTCTTCATTGACATTATTCTTAGCTAATTCTTCTACAGCTAATTAAAAAATTTAATTGTGACGTTCGATCATAACAAAAAGGGGGAAAGAAAAGCAAAGAAAAATAGGAAAAATAAAAAAAGAAATAAATAAGTTAGACAATAGAAACGGATAGAAAGCATAACTTTGGATCTTGTAAAATTAATTGTACAATATATAGAATAAGCTATCGGTCGGTAAGGTCAATTTCTTCACTCTCGTTTGTCCCATACGATTTCGTGTAGTAACTAGAAAGGGAAGTGAGCGAGATAGAGATAAAGATAGATAGATAGATAGATAGATAGATAGAGAGAGAGAGAGAGAGAGAGAGAGAGAGAGAGACGACACTTGATCCCAACTGATCTGATATAATCATTCGGTATCACGCGATTCCATTCGCACACTATTCTCTCTTTTTCAACCCCAGACCCATTCCTTACCCCCTCACACCACTCTTTTCACAGTCACTCTTCGTCTCATTTGTAAAACGTTCCGTCACTGATACGAAAGGATTGATTCTTCAAAATTATACCCTTAGAATACCTAACCCTAACCTCAACCTCTCCCTCTCTACGCCCTTCCATCCCCCGCCGCCCTTCCCCCGTTTATTCACGCGTTCATATATTATCCCTTTAGAGATATACATTTTCAGGAATACGTACCTTTCACCCTTCAGAGACACAAGAATTATTTCGCCGGGTTTTATTTATTTCTCATAGTCATGAAGGGAGCTCAACTATGCATGTCCTATCCCCATAAAAAATACAAGAGTACATCCTTTTCTATATCCGTTGTAATATTACCTTTATTATCTTTTATTTTTTTTTAGCAAATTAATTTGCTTCATTCTTTTTCTTATTCTCTCTCTCTCTCTCTCTCTCTCTCTTTTTCTATTTTCTTTCGGTTTTTTTTTTTTTTTTTTTACAAATAA
This sequence comes from Dolichovespula sylvestris, assembly GCA_918808275.2. NCBI lineage: Eukaryota > Metazoa > Arthropoda > Insecta > Hymenoptera > Vespidae > Dolichovespula > Dolichovespula sylvestris. Next base: position 3,617,907 of record OU964973.1, read on the forward strand.
CGTTCTGAACCTTGCTACATTTGCTGCACACGTTTTGCAAGACTGTCATCAAGAAGAAGGAACAAGGAAAGAGAATGAAAGAAAAAGAAAGAAAAAAAAAAAAAAGAAGCCGAACATAGCAACGAAACGACGAAGGAAAAAAGAAAAGAAATATTCGTTATTTCGTTTATCGCAAAAAAGAAAAAAAAGAGTAAAAAAAAAAATTACATTGTCTATCCCCGTAGACTATACGTACGGTATTTCCAGCAAATATATTATTATAATTCCATCTCTTAAATTCTTATTTGCTTCTATTTCTAGAATAGAGTTACTGCATTTCCATGCTCCTTTCGTCATCTTTTTACTTTCTTCCTTTTTTCATCCCTTTTTATATATTCAAAAGAGTATCCGTTACATTTCTACAATTTTAAAAGAAAATATCAAATGATCTTATCCTCCTCGCTATCTGCCTCGTCCAACCCTCCCCCCCTCCCCCACCCATAAGACACATATATCTTCGTCAATCCCATTTATATTTGCATAAAAATAAAAAGAAAAGGCAAAAGACAAAAGAGAAAATCTTGTTTCTTCTTTATCTTTCTCCCTCCTTTCCTTCCGAGCTCTCTCTCTCTCTCTCTCTCTCTCTCTCTCTCTCTCTCTCTCTCTCCCCTGTCTAATGAGCTGCACCTACTGTCCCACTTTTATCAATCCTTTATTATTTAAGCAATCTTTTTTTTTTTTTTAATTCTCTCTTTGATGAACCGTACAAACTCTGTCCCACTTTCCCACTTGGGTGTTCTTTTTTTTCTTTCCTTCTCTCTCTCTCTCTCTCTCTCTCCCTCTTTTAATATTTTTCGTTTCTTCTATTATTATTTTCTTTTATTCTTTTTTCTTTTCTACTAAATCTTTTTCTCCTCACTTTTTATAGAGAACTGCACATGTCCTACCCCCTCCAGCTACTATGCGTCCCTCACCGTCCGTTGTGCTTTCCCTTCTCTATTTCTTCCTTTTTTAATCTCCTTTTTTCTGCTTCCTTTTTTTTTTCTTTCCTTCTTCGAATAGGAGAAAGAAAAAATGTTTCCCCCGTCTCTCGTGCACCCTTTCACCGTCGCTTTTGTAGTTCCCGTGCTTTGTACTCTCTTCTCCCTTGTACAGGATCGGTGAGATTATAAAAATGTCTCCCTGGTTGCATTTTCGTTTCATGTGATTCTCTCTCTCCACCCTCCTCCTCTCACTGACTCTCTCTCTCTCTCTCTCTCTCTTTCTCTTTCTGTTTTTTTCTCTTTCACTCCCACTCTTTTATTCTTTTTCCACTGGGGCTGGAATCTTTACGAAATTTTGTGAAATCAGATTGTCTCGTTGCGAATAGCCAAGTGGCCAAAAGCTCGTACGATTCTCTCTTTCTCTCTCTCTTTCTCTCTTCCTGGGTGTGTGTGTGTGTGTGTGTGTGTGTCTGTCTGTTTGTCTGTCTGTCTGTCTGTCTCTCTCTCTCTCTCTTTCTTCCCTTGAAAGCTCTCGTTGGATACTCTCCATGCCTTTCTTTCGAGTATACTAGAAAAGTTCGAGTTCATAGCTTAGTCTCTTCTAGTGGGAGAAGAAAAAAAAAGAAAAGAAAAAAAAAATAAAAAAGAAATAGATAAGAAATCTTGGCCGTATCTCGAAGAAAGAAAGAAAGAAAGAAGGAAGGAATAAAAGAAAAACAGGCGATAATGCACAGTTTGGTATTATAATTTTTTCCGCCAAATTATTATTGTAGGGGGATAGGGGGGAGAGAGTAAAGGACGAAGACGGATTTCATTTTTAATAAAGCATTTTAATAATTCGTTCCTCATAATCGAGTTCACGACCCCATTTTCACTTCCAACGGGTAAGTCAAGACTGCAGCCATTTTATGCTTCATTTATTAAAGCTTTGCTTTTTGCTTTAATACACCCTTACCCGGTAAAGTAATTACGTTAAGAGACGTTCCCTTCGATCCTGTATACTCGATTTTATTTTTTCATCTTTCAATCAAATATCTCATCTCTTTCTTTTTATTTTTTTTTTCTATGCGCTTTTCTCTTTCCTGTTCATTCATTTATTTATTTTGTTATTTCTTTTATATATACCTTTACACTTTTTATGAATGTCTCAAATATTTTCAATATTCTTTTTCCTTCATATTTAACGTTCGAACACCAACGTTAATATTCTTGAATAACAAATTAACGCCTTTCGTGTGCGTTAATTTTGTAAATAATCAACAAATGTTCATAAATAAAAGTGTCATATATTACGTTCCTATATGTCCCCCTATTACGTGTATATTAAAAAAAAAAATATATATATATATATGTATATGTCAGTCACGAGTATTTATTTGTTTTATTTTATGCGTACGTTGCATTATACATGTAACAAGTATAACGTCGTCATATATTTAAAGACACACACACGCGCGCGCACGCACACTATTCTGAACAATCTTTTGTCAACAATAAAATAAATAAATTTTCAAACTGACAAAGCACGCATGAGTAATATTAATTAATTGTTTATTTCGTTGAATCCGATCTCTTCGTTAAATTTCTGAAGTATTCACTCTTGTGCAAATATAAACAAATGCAAACAAACACAAACACAATAACAAATTCACGCGCACGCACGCACGCACGCACGCACACACGCACACACACACACACACACACACCTTCAATTATATATACACATCTTCAGTTATATATATATATATATATATATATATATATATATATATATACGCATTCATATATAGATATATGTATATGTACATTCCATCCTAAAACTCTACTCAATTACACTGTAGGGCAATAAAGAAAATAAGCAGTTACAAATGGAATTGCTTCGTTGTTGAGAGACTGAAGGACAAAATGGAGAAAAAGACAAAGAGACAACGAGAGAGAGAGAGAGAGAGAGAGAGAGAGAGAGAGAGAGAGAGAGAGGGTATAAGAGCGAGCTAAGAAGTAGGAAGAGGTAGGAATGGAAGGGGGTGGGGGTTGTTGGAGCTGCGGGATTCGAGGTTGAACTCGGTAGTGTGAGAGGCCAGCAACTTTGTCGACGAGACGAGAGCGTTCCGCTGAAAGGAAAGGAGCTTTTCCTTGAGAGCAAAGTGTAAATGTACTAAATAGATTTAGGTTTGTGAAAAGGAACGAGGGAAGGTTTCTCACGGGGCGTTAGAGGGGGTAAGAAGGGAGGAAGAGGTGGATGAAGAGGAGGAGAAGTGGGGTGGAGAAGGAGGACGAGGAAGAAAGCGGATGAGGAAGGAGAGAGAGAGAGAGAGAAGAAATCGTTGACGACGAAGTTGAAAAATGTTGGATTAAAATGTTTACTTGAGGAAACTGGTTACGTTGGAAAGATTGAGTAAACTTATTAGGATGGGCCGGTAACGGTAGAAAATGGGATACCGTTTGAAAGAACCAATTGGATTCTTAGTTCATCCTCGTGTACTTCGATTTTATTCTTATTTTTCGCATTTAATTTGCGAAGTTAACATATGGTAAAAAAAAAAAAAAAAAAAAAAAAAAAAAAAAGCGCGATGTTCTCATTTAACGAGATTTTTATATTTTTCATTTTCATTCTTTGCTTCGGGTTAAATTTCGGATCGTACAGTTTTTTATTTTTCCTATCGAAAATAATATTTTAATATTTCGTATCCCTTTCTTTCGTTTGTTTGTTTTTTCCTGTTTTCTTTTTTTTTTTTTTTTTTTTTTTTTATTTCAATTTTCCTCCCTTTTCAAGCATTCGCGAACAAACTTTTATTCCTCGTAAAGTGATTTAAATCTTGCACGATAAAAAAAAAACAGTTTCTATTTTTTTGTTTTATTTTGTTTAAATAAAACAAAAATATAATTAGTTAAATATAAAAGAGAATGAACTTTCTTAATAGATCTAATAATCCAAATCTTTATATAATATTTTTTAGTTACATTATATATATATATATATATTATGTTGGTAAGGAAAAAATTTGAAGTTAATAATATCGCCAACTGTAACTGTTCCTACAAATTTCATCCTTGACGACTTGTTACATTGTCATTATTATATTAATTAAAATGATTAATTTTAATTTACTTAACGAATCGAAAAATTCAT
>OU964973.1:3626998-3644498 GCA_918808275.2 Dolichovespula sylvestris
GTTTGTGTGTGTTAATTTTTAAATATAATCTGAACGTAACAAATCTTGATTTCTTTCTTCTTCTTCTTCTTTTCTTTTTTAATAAAAAGCTGTACGTCGAAAGAAGCTTGAAAAGATAAACGATTGATGTGTCTCGTGTGTTTCGATTTCTGTAATTAAAAAAAAAAAAAAAAGAAAAAAAAATGATTTATCGATTGAAGAATAGTACAATGATTCTCAAAAAAAGAAGGCAAGAAAAAGAAAAATCACAGCAATCTCAATAATCTTTCTATTTAATTCATAAAAGAAAACAAAAGGAGATTGCACAAGCATTTCATTTATTTTCAATAAATAAAATAATGTTTACTTTAACTCATTACTAACTGTCTTAATACATGAATTAAATTTAAGATATTTATGATATTTCAAACAAATTGAATTTGAATTTCAATCTGAATCATTGTGATATAATCAAAATCAATATCGAATCATACGTAAACATAAATTCAAATCTAAATTTATGATCATTCATGATATATAAACTAAATATAATAAATAAAGATAATAGATATAATAAAAAAAAAAAAAAGAAAAAGACAAATTTCGATTCGAAAACTTTTAAACAATAAATACGTGTATATATAAATACGTATGAATATACCCTTACTATTGTACTTCTTTTACGTTTTATACTCACGCACACACACACATACGCGCACACACACACACGCGCGCGCGCGTAAAAACAAACAGAATAAAGAAGATCGTTATTTCGAAAGAAAAGACTCCTTCAATTCTTTTTCCAAAAACTGAACAAAGCCTAACTTTACCTAAAGTTAAACCGTGAATTTAAAATCGAGCAGTGCGTCGTCGAAACGTTCTAATTGTAAGTTAAGAGTGAGTACTCCAAACTATCATGACTATTAATCTGCAGCTTCATTCTTCTCTCTCTCTCTCTCTCTATTTATTTAAATCTCTCTCACTCTCTCTATCTCTCTCTTTATATCCTTCTTTATATTCTTCCTTTTCCTCATCTTCTCCTTCTTCTTCTTTTCTCACACTCTGCCTCTCTCATGCTTTACATTCTACTTCTCTCTCTCTCTCTCTCTCTCTCTTTCTCCTCTCTCTCTATTTTTTGTATTTTTCTCTTTCAGCAGTACGCTGACCCAAGCCAACTCAAAATCCGTCTCCTCGAAGGAAAAGTTTTTAACTTCTTGGTAGGTTGAAGGAGAACGTAAAAGAAGCAAACGCGTACTGTGCTGTTCATCGTGATAAAAAGCCGCACGCATAAAGCCGCCCTCGTAAAACGCGGCTGCGCTCCTAAATTTCGTTAGATCGCGGAAAATTGTTCACAAGGGAAATACCTTCGAGGAGGATACTCCTCTCTCTCTCTCTCTCTCTCTCTATCTATCTCTCTCTCTCTCTCTCTCTCTATCTATCTCTCTCTCTCTCTCCTTCTCCATTCCTCTTTCGTCGAACTATGACTTCCGGCTATCGCGAATTTTATTTTCCCGCACACGAACTAGTGAAGTGTCTTCTCGATTGATTCTTTATCGTCGTAGTTATTGTTGTCGTTGTTGTTTCTTTTCTGTCTGTCTCTCTCTCTCTCTCTCTCTCTCTCTCTCTCTCTCTCTCTCTCTCTCTCGTTTGTTTTTACTCCTTCGAATTTTACATACTCATCTACCGTTTTATTTTTCATTCCTCTTTTTTTTTTTGTACTTTGTTTCCTCTTCATTTTTCAATGTGACACCGATGATAACTATAATTGCCAATGACGGTCATTACGATGAAAGTGGATAAAGTGGAAAAATAAATAAGGTTTATCATTTATTTATGCTGCAATTTCTTTGACCTTGTATGTTTAAAAGAAGAAAGAGAGAGAGAGAGAGAGAGAGAGAGAGGACAATTATAATTTCAAAAAGATAATAGGGATGTATATTTTATAATTAGATCACTTTCATTATCATAGTTTCAATGAAGTCATTATTAAATTAACGTTCTCAACCACTTTTGTTTCATCCAATTTGACGATCTTTTTTTTTTTCGTTTTATGTCGGATTACGTTATACAAAAGAAAAAAGAATACTAATAAACAAGCAAACAAATAAAATAAGCAAACGAATTATATCGGAAAAGGATATATGTATGTGACTCGTGTTAATTTCGTAGATGCCGATTCGAATTACGAAAGTAACTTAAGTGATAAGATTAGAAAAAAAACAAAATCAATACAATCATTTATCTCGTTCTTGATCGAGATTTATATACATTCTATACAAAAATAATAACAATAATAATAATAATAATAATAATAATACATTAAAACTGAAATATCGGATAAGGAATTAAACTTGTCAAAGTTACTTTATACGTCACATCGATTCGAGTTGTATGGAAAAAGTAAGAAAAAAAAATAAATAAATAAAAAAAAAGGAAAAATTAAAATTAAAAAAGAGAAAGAAATAATATTTGACAATAAATTACTTATTACTAGCACCATTACTTTCCAAATTTTAGGTATTTGAAAAATAAAAGAGACGCGTCCAAACGTCACGTTATTAACGTTAACGATGTTTACAAAAAGAAATCGTTCTTCTTAAAGTCAAAGAGAAAAGGAAAGAAAGAAAAAGAGAGAGAGAGAGAGAGAGAGAGAGAGGGAGGGAGAAAGAAATAGAAAAAAGGAAAAATGAAAAAACTAAATAAATAAATAAAAAAAAAAGATCAAATTCAAGAGAGCTTTAAATCGGCGAACGAGCGAGTTTCAGCTTCGAATGGTAGGAAAAATAAATTGCAGACCATTTAGAGGGGATGAAAGAAGGGTTACAGAGGGTAAGGAGGAGAGAGAGAGGAGAAGGAAGGGGGTGGAGTGGGACGTGGGAGGGGAGGGCTCTGGGGCCAGTGGAAATGGGTGTGCAGGGACAGAAAGCTGCCCCTTGATCCGTCGATCGGTTAGGAAACTCGTGGCTAGTGCCGGTCGAGTATTTATTTAGGGCTCGAGTGTTTATCCAGCTTTGAAATGGACGTTTTCGAGAGGAGAGAGAGAGAGAGAGAGAGAGAGAGAGAGAGAGAGAGAGAGAGAGAGAGATAGAGAAAGAGGGAGAGTGAGAGAGAGAGAGAGAGAGAAGAGGATTAGAATGCAGAGGCTGCAGTCTAAGAAAGGCCGACGAGAGGAAACAGATAAGTGGATTGATTCCATCGAACTCTAGGTTCCAGGGATGCTTGTATGCTCGAGAGTGACAGAGATAGATAGATAGATAGAGAGATAGAGAGAGATAGAATGAGAGAGAGAGAGAGAGAGAGAGAGAGAGAGAGATTTTTCCTCTTTGCATATCTTTGATGAGAAACGAATTTAGATTTCTGTCGATCCATTATCCGATAATAATAACGATCTACGTTTCTTTTCGTTTTTCTCTTATTTTCTTTTCTTTTTTTCTTACTTACGGAGTAAATCTTCAATTAAAATTACTCCGTCGTCCATCTACAATGAAAATTATTTCGTCGCCCATTTTGACGTTGACGTGAATTTTTAATTGTATATACGCGATAAGGAAGAGATTGAAATTAAAATTCAATACATCGGTTCACATTGTCCGATAATATTAACGAACGACTTTTCTTTCCGTTTTTCTCTTATTCTCTTTTTGTTTTGTTTCGTTTTTTTTTTTTCTTTTTAATTTATTTATGGCATGAAAAAGAAAAAGAAAACAGAATTTGATCGTCTTCGTTTAAAATTATTCCATCATCGATTCGACGTAGATGTTAATTTTTTTTTCTGTTTATATCTTCTTTCTTTCTTAGATTGTTTTAACTTGTACGATTAATTTCTAATGTCATACTCATACGTTGAAAAATTGTGCGATATCTTCAAATTGCGATTGTTTAGAAATATTTTCTTTCTATTTTTTTTTTTTTTTCATTTCATTACTGTCTCTACGAACAGTGTTCTAGCGTTTATTTCAAAGTGCTTAAAAATATTTTTCATATATATTATATATATATATATATATATATATATATATATATATATATATATATAATTGCATATAAATTATTTATAATTTAATATTGTATTATTTTCGAAAATTTATACTATAATCGATGCAAAGATTATGCCAGGACAAATAGACGTATTACTAGCTCGTTCTCCCACCCTCTTTCTCTACCTTCTCTTTCTGCAATCATCACACACACACACACACACACACACACATACATATATACTTGATATCCTCCTAACCACGTAAGCAAATTCGTTCTCTTATCAGTCGATCATTTCGCTAACAATTACATAGAGCATTTATAGGAAAGAGGAAAAGAGAGAGAGAGAGATAGAGAGAGAGAGAGAGAGAGGGGTAGAGAGAAGGAGAGATTGAATGAACCAACCAACCAACCAACCAACCAACCAACCGACCGACCGACCAACCAAACCAGCAAGTATCACCAGCAGCTTTTTCCGTTTATTAAGCCAAAGCTACCCAACAAAAATCCTCTTTTGCCGTAGGGTATATATATATATATATATATATATATATATATATATATATATATGTACGAGTAAACGAAAGAGAGAAAGAGAAAGAACGAGAACATGAGATATAAAGAGAGAGGGAGAGAAAGAGAGAGAGGGGGGGGGGGGAGAAGGAAGAAGTAAACTAGGATATCGGATGGTAGGATCGTGTGTCGTAGGGACTCTAACGCGCACGTGCGAGTACCGTACAAAACTACGGTGATAGCGGCAAAACCGTAAGTAGCCATAAATTTTCAACGGTTAATATACCGACGGCGTTGTACCACTGTTGTACCACATTGTGTACCACCCTTTCTACCTTTCTAATTTTATCCCTTTCCCTTTTACTCTCTCTTTCCCATTCTCCTCCTAGTTCTTCTTTTTTCACTAACACATATTCTTTATTCTTCTCTATTTACACGCTTTCTTTGTCTCTCTATTTCTCTCCCCATCTCTCCTTCTCTCTGTCTCACACACACACACACACACACACACACACACACATATACGCGCCCGAATTGTTTATCCTTCTATTTGACATGTTTTCATACTCCTTCTCTATCACTTGAATAGTTTGTCATTATCTATCCCACATGTTTATTATATACTTTACTGAATTTTTTGTTCTTATCCATCTATATAGATTTCTTTTCTATCGTAACAGTGTATCTATCGCTCTCTCTCTCTCTCTCTCTCTCTCTCTCTCTCTCTCTCTCTCTCTCTCCGTTACCATACAAATCCTTTTCCGATCTCTGATCTTTCTCGCACAAGATAATTACCTTACTCTTAAACATATTCTTTCCCCTTCTATCATATACCTTGTTCCTTTTTTTTTCTATTTTTAAGTTTTAACACAAATTGTTCGTCTTTATCTCTCATGTTCATATCCTTTATCTTTTAAATTAATCGTTTGTCTTCCTCATGTACATATCTTCTTTGATTCTCTCTCTCTCTCTCTCTCTCTCTCTCTCTCTCTCTCTCTCTCTCTCTCTCTCTCTCTGTCTCTCTTGCTCATATTACAATTTTTTTCTTTGTATGTAACATAAATTTCTTTGTTTTTCTCTGTCATACACGCATTCTTTCTGTTTAATGAAAAATCTTCTCTCTCTCTCTCTCTCTCTCTCTCTCTCTCTCTCTCTCTCTCCCACTCTTTTATATTTCTCTTTCTTTCTCTCATACATTAGATTTTTACTAGAATCGCATAGTAGAATCCCCGAAAGCAGTAACATGTCTAATATAGCACAGCAGTTACTAGGGCGTTAAAAGGGGATAGCGGGGAGGGGAGGAGGAGAAGGATGAACGAAGAAAGGGTGGACACAGAAGGGTGGTTCTGTTATTTCGACGCCCGAATTAAATTTCCCCGTCGACACGGGCAAACCGCACCGACCGAATGGCTACCCATACTTACAAGCTCGATAAACCGTATAGAGAAGAACGCTGGTCACCTACTACCAATTCTATGTATGTGCTTGTATATAAATATATGCGTGTGTGTCTGTGTGTGTGTGTGTCTGTGTTCGTCTGTGTATGTATATGTACGTATACATTCGATCTTGTGATACGTGTGTTTCATGAGTGACGCAACGAGACCTCAGTCGCTCCTTCAATTTTACTCTTGGCAAATCTTGAGAATTTCTTCCCTTCGACATGATTTCCTTCCCTTGATTAAGTTCGTAAAGAAAGGCTAGAAAAGAAAAGGAAAGAAGTAGAAAAAAGAATAAGAAGAAAGAAAAGAAATTCGTTCTCTGTATAGGGTTTCTTCATTTCTTTTTTTATTTTTTTTTTTTTTTTATTTCCTTTTTACCTTTTTCTTTGCTTGACATGTGAAGTTATATCCTTTATTCGTGTTCGTTTGTGATCAATATTCTGCGATTATTTCTTTCCCGAAAAAGTAGAAAGAAAGGAAAAAAATATTAAAAGAATAAAAAGAAGAAGAAGGAGGAGGAGAAGGAGAAGAAGTGGAAGAAGAAGGTGAAGAGACGAAAGGGGAGAAATTTTAATTGACAATAGTTTATTCGTTCTTCGTGTACGATGTATTTTCTTTAATTCTTCCTTGTTTACTTTTGATTTATTCGACAGATAAAATTATATCTTTTTTTTCCTCGTGTCAGTTCGAGATCAATCATTTCGGCATAAATTGTTTTCGATTATTTATATAAAGAAAAAGGAAGAATATTGATCGATAAGATTAGGATTATTAGATATTTATTGTTATTTATTGTAAAGTAAAACGAAATGAAAGTTTTAAATCAATTGCTTTGTTGGTCACTGATTGATTTATTTAATATTAAAGCCGATAGAAATGTCAATGCGTTTGGAACGAAACAAATTTTGATTTATCGATTGGCACGATTTTATTTTTATAAATAATTTCTTCTTCTATTTTTTAGTTTCTTTTTGTATACTTTTTCACTGACCATAAACGAATCAACTTGAAAATATTTTTCAACGCGACGCGTTGTTTTACGAATTATTATTAAATATATATAAAACGCACGAAATATGGGACGAATTTCCTAAAAAAAAAAAAAAAAAAAAAAAAATCGTTTTGAATTTGTCTGAAAATTTTTTTAATATTCATTATCATCGAGATAAATATCACGACGGAGAGGGGAAAAAGATGAAAATAATACAAATGAAGATACAATCTAACTCGTCGAATCTTATACATAAATAATTAATCATTGGTTGAGATTAAACGTAATCGATTGATCCCGTTGAAATAAAATTTAAATGAAATCGTTAAAAAATTTCATATGGATCCGAAGAAATCAGGTGAAAAATGAAAACAGAGTGTAAGTGTATCTTCAAGCAATCGTATAAATAAATATTTGTCGAAATCGATGAAAATCGTGAATAATATAAGTACGATGTAAATGACAAACGACCTGTTTCATGTATTGCATAAATAATTATTGAAAGCGATCGTAATGAATATGAAAAAGAAAATGAATAGGTTATGAATAAAGTCTCTCTTGTCTCTTTATACATAAATAAACAAAGCGATCCATCGAGATTATAGGAAAGAAAGAAAGAGAGGAAGATAGAAAGAAAAAAAAGAACGAAAGAAAGAAAGGAAAAGAAAAGAAAACGAACAAAACATATGTATAGAGTAGCTAGATGCACTTATGCAAAGAAAGAAAAAAAAAAAAGAAAGAGAAAGAAGTATCATTTTTACAAATAAACATAACACGTCATTAAATTTGGAATAATAAATTTTAAAGATATGTATATTTTATAAAATATATTTCGTTAATAATATTATCAAAAGTATACTTAGATATACGTAGATAAAATTAAATCTTTTGAACACATATATATTATCAAATACTAAATAATTATAGATACATATTATATAAATAATAATATGCGATATTTATTTATAACACTGAATATATTTTTGAGATAAGCAAATAATAATCGAAACCGCTCGTGAAAATCGTGCCAAAAAAAAAATAAAAAAATAGAAAAATTACGATGGAAAAAAAATTCTTTCGTTTCTCATTATAACAGACGAATTAACGATTAAGAGAGATTGAAATGTTCGCGTAAAAAAATAAAAACAGATTAAAAAAGAAAAAAAAAAAAAGAAAACAGAATCCGTAAGAGAATAGATTTTAATATGAACCACGCCCGAACAGTTAATTCAAAATTAAACTTGGCAACGTCGCCTTCCGGTAAAGGTACCTCGCGTGGGGGTGGGTAGGTAGGTGGTCGGTTCGTATGGGGTGAGTATACTCTCGCAAGGGGGATGGCAATTTAATAAACGCATGCTTATAGCTCTAACTCGACACTACGACTCGTCTCTACCGTCTGACCTCAAATCCCAGAGGCGTTCGAGTCTCACGGGAATTCCTCTAGGAATCACTTTCTAATCCTGGATATAATCTCTGATTCCTTGAGGCACCAGTAAAGGAGACCTTCTAATCCTACCTACATATCTAACCTCTTTCTAGCGTTTCTAACGTACTATACACACTATGACGTGAACGCTGTTATCAAAGAGTTAGATGAAATAAAAGAAAAAAAAAAGGAAGAAAAAAATGGATTGTTCAATGACTCAAATGAAAGTTCTAACTATTAATATTATCATTCTTTTATTTATTTATTTATTTTTTTAAATTTATATCATATTTCTTTAAAAGTATTAATTAATTAATAGACGATTAAAATTGATAATTCTTCAGTTTGATTTTTTTTTTTTTTTTTATTAGATATGCTCATTTAACATGATAATTATTTATCATTTGTTAATGATATTTGTTAAGCACCATTTGTTATTATTATTATTATTATTATTATTATTATTATTATTGTCGTTATTAATATTATTCTTTTCTTGTATTAATATAATATCTAAACATTGTTATCCAATAATATAAAATAAAATGAAATAATCGTACGTATAAGAAAAAGGATAAACAATATTTATTATTTTGTACATTTAAACTAACAATGACTATTCATTTAAATAATAATAATTAAAAAAAAATCACACAAACTATTAATTTTGTTTAGAACAATATAAAGTAAAAAAAAAAAACCGAGCGTAAAGATTATTTATTATGTTCGTTAAAATCATCGTCAAAATAATTCTCCCTTTTAATTAAAAATTAATCAGTATTATCTATCAGATAATACGATAATCGTCAGATAATCGTGCGATAAACTTAATTATATCTATTTTTATGGATTATGTGACAAAATGTTATTCTCCGTGTTAATTTGTCGAACTTTTCCAAATATTGTTGGTTTGCGTCTCGATATGAAATTAATATCTATCTCTTGTTTCCTATTTGTTGTTGTTGTTATTGTTGTTTCCTTCAAAAAATTCAATTTACAATATAATTATCAATGAATCAATGAAGAAGCAAGAATAAGAAGAGATGATATTCGATTAAAACGAAAAAAAAAAAAAAGGAAAATAAACAGGAAAGGAGTCTCGCACAGAACGATTTAGTCGTCTCATAGTCAGTCGTTAGCTCTCCAAGAGAGAAACTTTTGTATAACCGGAAGACGATAAAATAATAACGCCATCCAAAGTTTTCAGCTGACTTTGAGATAGAGCAAGAGACCCTTATGGAAGAGTGCTACGTTAATTTCAAGGGTAATCAAATATTCACAAGTTCTCGCAAAATGTCATTTTTCTCTTTTTCTTCTTCTTTTTCTTTTTCTTCTTATTCCTTTTCTTCCTTCTTTTTTTTATTTCCTTTAACGCGGGATAAAAGATAGATTTTTATTGTTTTCTAATTGATGCTTTTAAATAATGATGTCACCTTCTCCATAAAAAAAATTATATATATATAAAATAAAAATGAAAAATAAAAAATATTTTGGTCGATACTGCATGAAAATAAATGAAATTAATCGAATCGATCAATCGTTGATTATATCGATTGTTTCATTTTATTTATATTGAATAAATTTGAATTTTAACGGAAGACATTTAATGTTTAGAGAAAACGTTTAAAAATATTGTTACGTAATAGTGTTAAGGATTAATGTTACTAATAAATTTTATGACATGGAGAGGAGTTAAGGTTTAATATTAATTTGATCTTCTTACTCTCTCACTCTCTATTCCTTTTATTTTATATAAAAACATGATCGAAGTAATTGTTATCAATTTTGTGATAAGAGTTATCACCATGAACATCCGAAAATACTTTTACCCCATTTCTCTCTTCCTTTTTGTTAATTTCAAGATTTTGCGAATTTATTTACTTTCCTTGTTTTTTCTTTTTTTTTTCTTTTTTTTTTAATGGAAAAAGTCAATATTCTCTTTGACATTTATTCAACAAAATTAATAATAATAATAATAATAATAATAATAATAATAAATTATTGATCAAAATTTACATATATTAGTTTTATAATATTTAAAAGGAATTATGTATACTTCGTTGTTATATTAAGTTGAAATGTTAATTAAATAAATTAGAATAATATAATTGAAAGTATGTGAAGTATGTAAATTTGTAAAGTACTGACGTAAAGTGAGCAGATATGCAGGTGGCGGGGAGAGAAAAGAGAAAGAGAAAGAGAAAGAGAAAGAGAGAAAGAGAGAGAGAGAGATAGAGAGAGAGAGAGAGAGAGAGAGAGAGAGAGAGAGAGAGAGAGAGAGAAGGGAAAAGAGTTTACGTGCATTTTGAAATAAATATGAAAATAATAATATTAATATGATGAAATAGTATAAAACAGAATATTTTAAATAACGGAAAAATGGAATAGAGAATAAAACAGGAAAAATGTTCAAACGAAGTTCTTGGAATTCTAAACGAAAATTAATAATACATATTACAAGGAATGTTTGTATTATTACAATCCAAATGTTCTCTACATAAATGTATAATATTTGAAAAAAAAAAAGTAAAAGAAAGAGAAAACAATTAGAGAATCAATCGAGATCGTAAAGAAAAAAAAAAAATAGATTATGAACGAAGTGTTTCATGTTTTTTATACATAAAAAATAATAATTCGTATTGAGATTAAAAAAAAAAAAAAATTAAAAGACTATGAATAAAATATTTCATGTCTTTTATGCATGAATAATCGTAATAATTAATTGATGATAATACGGGGAAAAAAAATTAGAAAGAAATAAGAAAATTATAACTATATGTGATACTGTTGGTTTTATTTATAAATTGATTATATAAAACAAAAACAAAAGTAAAAAAAAATCGAAAGAGAGAAAACTACTGTACTATTTTCTACGATGATGAATTTGAATCGTATGAATTAACGCCGAACAACTTTAATGGATTTTTCAAAATGGCACTGACTTTCTTAAACTATTAAAAATTCCTCTCTTTTTTTCTATTTACTTATAGATTAGAAAATTTCTATTCCTCAAAATGTACTCTGTCTTAAATATTTAATACAGTGTTTCCCTTTTTTTAATACAAGAATAGAAAGGAGCTTCATTATTCTTTACGACGTAGGTAAAATCGTATTAATAAATTTTCAAAATTGTCAATGAACTTTTCGAGATAAAGCTCAATTCAATGTCCCCATAAATAACTATTATTTCACGCGAACGAAAACGAAAAAGAAATAAAAAGCGATAAAGTAATCTTAATCTAACAAAAATCTATCTGAAATAATTAAAATCTATTTATACGTACGCGTACACATTTCGAACATTTAATAACATTTGACGAAACTTTACCTCTCACTTCGTTCTCAATCATTCTCAACCATCGATCTCAAACAACGAAAACACTCATAACTAACTATTGCAACAAATAATCAGAGAGGAAAGAAGGTACAAAGAAAAAAGAAGAAGAAAAGAATGAGGAACAATAGGAAACGACAAATTCCTAATCATATTTCAATCTAATATCCAATCGATATTCAAGTCCCTATTATAAAGCGAAAATTTACTATTATCCAAAATCACGACCGTAGCAAATGGACAAAAGATTGACGTAAAATCGGTCCCTTGTAACTGGAATATTGAAACGATAGAAAGAGAGACAGACAGAGAGAGAGAAGGGAAAGGAATAGAGAATAATAGAGAAGAAAGTACAAACGAGACAGAGAGAGAGAGAGAGAGAGAGAGAGAGAGAGAGAGAGAGAGAGAGAGAAAATAAAGTAGAGGTTGGTATTGTGCGGGCGAATCAGCTTCTTCGAACTTTGCAAAACGTATTCTTCGGGAAGATTAAGCAGGATAACTTGAGGGTGGTTGGACTATATCAGAATCGAGGGTTTGAAGAAAAAGATGAAAAGAAAAATAAAAGGAAAAAAAATAAAAAGATAGTAAGTACGCACACATGCGTGTATGTGTGTGTATAAACATATACGTACATACATACATACATAAATACAAACATACATACATATATATATATATATATATATACATAGATACATACATACATACATACATATTGTCATAGATATACATACGTACGTACGTATGTATCTATATATCTATATATGCATGCATGTATGTATGTATGTATGTATGTATGTATGTATGTATGTATGTATGTATGTATGTATGTATGCATGTATGTATGTAGAAAGAGAGAAATAGAAAGAGAGAGAGAGAGAGAGAGAGAGAGAGAGTGTGTTTGGAGTGCATTTCTCTGATGACGGCTTGCGTAACAAAGCTGACGCGCGAACAAACGTCGCCCTGGTACATTTAAAAAACGAGTGGAATTCTATGCAAAAGAAAAATGGGCAGACGGACAAAGAGGGGAGAAAGTAGAGTGGGAGGTAGTGAGGGAGAGAAGGAAAGAGAAAGAGGGATAGACGGATAAAGGTGGAGGACGGAGGGTGGTGGCGAGTTAAAAAGGGGGTGGAAAACTGTGCGCTGTACTCTGATTCGGCGTCGTACGTCGACTGACTCGTTTCTTCCTCCCTCCCCCCCCTCTCCCCCCCCTCTCTCTCTCTCACTTCATCTCTCTTTCTTCCTTTTTCTTCTTCATTTTTCTTTTTATTTTTTATCTCTCTCCCTTTCCTCTTTACACTCGTTGGACTCGCGAAATACAGTTTTAGAGTCTGTTATATTCTACCTTCGAAAAGAGAGCCCTTTTCCCTTCGGCCTTCTCTAAGAGGGAAGCGTTTTATAACGCGTCTTCTTTCTTTCTTTCTTTCTTTCTTTCTTCCTTTCTTTCTTTCATTCTTTCTTCCTTTCTCTCTTTCTTCTTTTCTTTCTTTCTTTCTTTCTTCCTTTCTTTCTTTCTTTCCTCGAAAGTTTTCTTTCTTCTTTCTTCTTCTTTCCTCTTTTTTGTTATATTTTGTTTCGTTTTATTTCATTTCCTTTCCTCTTTCCGTTGCGACGAAATGTGTCGCGACGGGAACGGTACGTTGAGATTATTTAGTGTTCGCGCGCGCGTGTGCTACTTTTGTTTAAAATAGTCGAAAATTATATGCGTTGGCATTTTTTGTACTATTGCGAAATTACTGCAGTTAGAGGACGTGTACGGTTTTCTTTTTATTTTATTATTAAAGTTAACGTTTTCTTTATCTTTCCTTCCTTTCTGTTCCTTTCCTTTCAATAGAAATATCCAACTAGAAAAGAATTAGTATTTGCGAGAATGTTAGATACCAAATTATAAATGTCAATTTTGTTTCGTATGTGATATGATTGGGGCGAGTAGAATTTTTATAAATGTTATAACGATTGTAATAAAAATCATTACGTGCAAGGAAAAATATTTTCAAAATATACACACACACACACACACACACACACAGACAGAGTACGACTAATATTTTTATTCTTTTCTCTTCCTTTTTTGCTGGATTTCGAAACTGCAGGATTGAAAAAGTCTCGAAAAAAAGATCAGGAAAATGAGGCAAAAGAAGAGCGATTGATCGTTAAAATCATTCGGTATGAACTTTTGACCCCGAACTTTTCAAGAACTTTTGTATCATTCTTTTTATAAACGAAGTAACGAATTTCCCAGGAATTTATTCTTCAAATTTGAAATCACCAGCCTGATCTTCTCGTTAGAAAGAAAGATAGTGAAGGGGTGCTGGAGTGAGAAGGAAGGGAGGATAGTGGAATGGGGGTGAAAAAGGTCTGAAGAAGAAACGCGACGATTCGCCATTCCCCTTCCACTGTCAATTTCGTAAGTCAATATTTGGTACTGCGTACTTTCGACTCGCAATGCTTGTCGTGAACATTACGAGTAGGTACATGTATTTGAAGATAAAAAGATACTGAAGAGTAGCTATTTATCGTCAGTATAGAAACAAGAATTCTAGTTACGAAAGAAAGAAGAAAAAAAAAGAGAAAATAAAAAATATATATTTCCTCATTTTTATATTATTTATAATTGTTTGTAATATGAATTATTTAAAAAGAAAGAAATATATATATATATATAAATATATATATATATAGTCCCAATTTTTATAATATTCATAAATATTATTCATACGTATATAAGATCTTCACATAAAAAATACGTAATAATATTTTTTATACACGTAGATAAATTTGTGTGTGTGTGTGTGTGTGTGTGTGTGTGTGCTTGTATGTGTATATTATTATAAAAAGAAAAAAAAATTTCTGTGTATTATTATGTTAGATGTATTATTATAAATACATTCGATTTGTGTATCCGAATATTGTGTAGATGAATATTTACGTACGGTACGTGGGTATAAAGATTTATACAAATTTGTATTATGCATGTATGTATCTTAAATAAATAAATAAATAAATAAATAAATAAGGTAGTGTCAATGCATTTTAAAAAATTTATTACAAAACGAGACGGCTCGTCCTTTTTCTATATATTATTAAAAAGAAAAAAAAAATATATTCTTTAGTATTGTATTTATATAATATCGTACGCTCACAAGTACTTACATATTTAATTTTTTAATAAATTTTAATCATAAAGAAAGAAAGCGTAATATATATATATATATATATATATATATATATATATATATATATAAAATCGATAGATATAAAAATAAAATTTGAAACCAAAAGAAATTCGATGGGGTTCGACTTTCAAGAAAGTATAATCCGATTGTATACAACACATTTGGCATGTGTGACTTCTTTACATAGAGATGCGTATATATCCAAAAATGGGGAACGTTATGACTGCCAATGAACCAAGAAAATCGGATAGCAAACTGCTAGCTGGGAGGTTATCTAGTCTCTTTTCTCCATTTCGTTCGACTCTCTTCGAACTTGTATTTTACTTGGAGAAAAGAAACGCATCAACGTGACTTCGAATCAGGCAAAACAAGATTTCTTTCGATATTATTCCGACGATATATATATATATATATATATATATATATATATATATATATATATATATCGCGAGTAACTCACATGAAATGAACTCTCTCAAACTACGAAGATAAGTATTAAGAGAAAGAAGAAAAAAAAGGAAAGAAAGAGAAAAGAGTAAAAATGAAGACATATGATGGAATGGAAAGGGAAAAGGAAAAAAGAAAAGAAAAAAAAAAAAAGAGGAAAAGAAAGAGAATAAGAACAGGTAGGCTTCTTCAACTTCGTAATTCGGATCACGAAGCGTTTTCTCCTGATTGCGAAAAATGCACCCCCGATTCGTTCGGAGAACGCGTGTGGTTCCATGGCAAAAAGCAAAACTCTCGGTTGGTTCGTTCCGCCAGCAATTTCGTTACCGAGATATTCCAGAACTGAGGATGCCGTAATTTCTTCATTAGCAGGTAGAGTCGTTTGGATGGGTGGTTGTGGATGTGATGGTAGAAGTCGGAGAAAGGGGGTGGGGAGAAGAGATGAAAAGTGTTCGGGGAGGGTGGGATGGAGAGTCGATGTCGATGTTGGTAGGGATGAAAAGGATCACCGAACTCTCTCTCTCTCTCTCTCTCTCTCTCTCTCTCTCTCCTTCTCTGCTGTATGTGACAAGACTCCGCAATTATGCTTGCACAGTTTCGAGAGAACATGGATGGATGGTTGGATGGTTGGATAGATGGATGGTTGGGTGAAATCAAAGGATTTGGTCTCTGAAACGAGACCAAGGAGGATTCTAAAAGGAAACGCTGGAAGGAAGGAGCTACGAATCACTTGAGAGAGAGAGAGAGAGAGAGAGAGAGAAAGAGAGAGATAATACGATCTTCGCGATATCTAAAATGCATTCTTTTAAAACATTTCTATGTATTTTCGAACGTGTCTCATGAAATTTTAAGAACCATCGAAAAGGTTGATCCCGTTGATCCTGATATCAAATAAATATTTTATGTCAGATTCTAAAATGAAGTGACGACAAATGTCTAAGGTATTCGTTTGAAGAAAGAAAAAAAAAAAAGAAAAATAAGAAAAAAACAAAGAAAAACGTATTGAAGTTAGATTGTATTGAAAACTAAGAAAATATCGATAGAATGCGAATTTGAAATTAGCTTAATTTTGATCTGGGATTAGAAATGATCAATATATTAAAAACGAAATAATGCGAATCGGGAGACGATACGTTAACGTTAATTTTGTATTGAAATAAATTGAATAAAATTTAAAACGTCTCCATCGGAAAATATTTCGATCTAATTAGAATTAATCTTTACTCGTTGATTGGTAGATAATAATATTCATTCTATTCAAAGAATTTAATGGATAATTTAATAAAGAAGATTGGCAGGAGTAACGAAAAAAAAAAAAAAAAAAAAAGAAAAAGCAATTAGGATTAGTATATACTTAGCAAATGGATTGAGATGTGAACTCAATTTAAGATAGTTCAAGATTAGAACTAACGATAAAAGTATGCGTTGAAACAAACAAATCTGCTTACGTCCGATTTAGAAAGAATCGATTTCGGAGAATTATCATTTTTATCATTCAAAAATAGATGACCCAAAAGACGAAACACTTTACATCATTGATATCACTGAAACCTAAGAAGAAAAAGAAGAAAGAAAAGAAAAAGAGAAAAGAAAAAATTTGTGAAAATAATAACAGAAAAAAAAATTTTTAACGAATTATTGGCCCACTATGCTCTAAACAATAACAACGACAAAAATATCTAGTTAAATATTAGATAATTCTGATCAATAGATAGTTATAAAATACTAATCCTATTTATTCAAGATCAATTACCGATCGATCGAATTACTTATCAGCAAGTGAATCATAATAAATATGATAAAATAAATAATATACATATATATATATATATTTTTTTTTTGTTTTCTTTAAGGACAGAAATTCTTTCTGTCATAGAATAAATTTCAACGTTAAGATGTAAAAAAAAAAAATGAAGGAAAAATTAATTAAAACGTTTCGAAACGGCATTCACGTTCTATTCCGCAGTTACGATGATCTAAAGAACAAACTAGGCAATGTAATCAGTACTATAGAACTCTAAACGGAGGCCAGTGAGATATCAGAACACGCCGTACCAGCAACTGCTACGTTAGCTAAGTGTGAGTGATTAAACCCATCGTCGTTGAAGGGAATCACGGTAGACGTTTCGTGTGTACCTTACGGAAGGACGGTACAAGGGAAATATAGGTAGGGTGGCTGCATGGACCGGATCCGGTGCTACCGGGTAATTCAGG